>CAOKZL010002313.1:0-214999 GCA_948472985.1 Iguana delicatissima | reverse complement strand
AGCTCTGTTTGAGCTTGGACGTCCATAAAAACCCAACCCTTTATTCAGTTCATTGTTTTAATAAAAATTATAGTGTGTTTTTTATAAATTTTGACTCAGCCATGTTACCACCGCGATCTGGCCTGGCTTTGGTGAACCAACGATATCATTTTTGATATCATAATTCGGCCTTACTCTGCCACCAGCCAAGTGTTTGTGAGGCCCCGCCGAACAAGCGCGAAGCTAGGCATGGATGATACTTGTTGCTCCTATCAAACTCCAGATCCGCTTCAGGGGGAGACCTCCCGAAACAAACACCTTAATTACAAATGCTCAGTAAAACAAAAGGACTCTCTGCCGGAGAGAACACCCTGGCGAGCTCGGCACTTAACGGCCGAGCTAGCCGCATCTACATACCGGCCATACTATTGTCAAATCGGCATATAATTCAATCATGCAAATCCCGACCTTTCAGAGGCTTTGTCTCCAGTCCAAAACTTACTGTTTTCACCAGAGACCAGACTAGCCTGCAGTCATTCTTTTCCCTATAAAAACCCCCAGCTTTGGTCGTTCAGTGGACTTCGCTGGACCTGGCCGATCTCCACTGGAACTCTCGCTGAAAATCACTTGCTGAAATCACTTGAGGCTCCCCTCGGATCTTCTTCCTCGCCTCGCTGCCGCTTGGTCCAGCAGATTCCGCTCGGTCTCCACACCGGGTTTCCTCCTCTTCAATTGGTGTCTCCAGGACTTTGGACAGGTGGCGTATTGCCCATTCCCCTAAATTCTCTCCCTTTCCTTTTCTAGTAAGTAGTGTGCTTATTATTTTGTTTAAATAAAACCTGTTAGTATTGTGAAACTGCTTGACTCCTCACTGACCTGAACTGGTATACATAGAATCATAGAATCATAAGAGTTGAGTAGAGTTGGAGGAGACTCCAGGGGCCATCCAGTCCAACCCCCTGCCCTGCAAGAACACCCTCAAAGCATTCCCGACAGATGGCCATCCAGCCTCTGCTTAAAAACCTCCAAGGAAGGAGACTCCACTACACTCCGAGGCAGCAGATTCCACTGCCGGACAGCCCTGACCGTCAGGAAGTTCTTCCTGAGGTTCAAGTGGAATCTCCTTTCCTGCAGCTTGAATCCATTGCTCCTTGTCCTGGTCTCTGGAGCAGCAGAAAACAAACCCTCTCCTTCCTCTACATGGCATCCCTTCAAATGTTTAAACGTAGCTATCATGTCCCCTCTTAACCTTCTCTTCTGCAGACTAAACATCCCCAGCTCTCCAAGTCTATCCTCATAGGGCTTCATGGCTTCCAGGCCTCTCACCATTTTGGTCACCCTTCTCTGGACTTCTCTGGACTTGCTCCAGCTTGACCATGTCCTTCTTGAATTGGAGTGCCCAGAACTGGACACAGGATTCAAGATGAGGTCTAACCAAAGCAGAGTAGAGTGGTACCAGTACCTCCCTCGATCTAGACACCATACTCCTATGGATGCAGCCGAGAATTGCATTGGCTTTCTTGGCTGCCGCATCACACTGCTGACTCATGTTCAGCTTGTGGTCTATGAAGACTCCTAGATCCCTTTCACACATACTGCTATCCAGCCACGTGTCCCTCATCCTATATTTCTGTATTCCATTTTTTCTACCTAAGTGTAGGACCTTACACTTCTCTCTGTTGAATTTCATCTTGTTAGCCTTGGCCCAGCTCTCCAATCTATCCAGGTCATTTTGCAATAGGATAAAAGATCCCGCTGTGTTGCCCTGCCTCTCGTTAGCCAAGAGAGTGCTCCAGCTAATGCCCCCATCTTTGCTTGTTGTTGTTTGGTATTTGGGCACCCCTCCCGGGACCCCCAATTTACACGGTAACAGCTGGATAATTTTCAGTACAGTTGGCCCTCCACATTCACTAGGGTTAAGGGCAAAGAACCCCCGCAGAAGCGGAAAATGCAAATAGAAAGATGTGTGTGTGTGGGAAGGGGACTGAGGCGTGGTGGGGAAGTCAAGCTCCCAAGGTCCAAGCCGAGTCAGGGAAAGAAGAGAGGAGGAGGACGGATCTGGAGACACCGGCCCTATGCGTCTTCCCTCTTGCTCATCCCTTTCGTCGGATATGTGAGGGACATCAAGAGAAGTGGGGCTGTGAGCCATCCTGAGCTGTCCAGGCAGTGGCTGGTAGAGAAGGAAGAGGACCGGAGATGGGGTTTTAAAGGGCTGGACAGCCTGATTAGAGCTGCCAAGAGGGAAGGTTCCCCAGAATAAAAGTGTCTGAGATGCGGGGGGCACGGGTTGGAGAAACTCGCCAATAATCAAGTCCGTGAAAGTCAAACCCACAAACGTGGAGGGCTGACTGTAGTTCTAACCAAACAGAAACTAACCGAAAGACTTTACCTTCTTTACATTAAAGTGGTATTTTAAAGGGGAAGACAGAGGTGAGTGAAGTGACAGGACACTTTAGCAGATCTGGGGGGTGGGATGGGGGGAAGCTGCCATATCCGTCTGCGAGAAGGAAAAGCAAGCCTTGCCACAGCAACATATATGGATCACTGGTAAACACACAAAGCTGGAAGCCCAGAATAATGTGAGCCACACTGGTATGTTTTTCCACACTGAGCCTTGACGTGCAGCGCAGAGGGTGTCTGAGACCCTCATTACAGCACAAGCAGAAACCAAATGCGGGTTGTATACACTCTTCCCGATACCTCTTGGATTATATTCCATGCACAGTCTTCTGCTTCCACCCTTGACTGCTGGATGCAGCTGTTGGGCAAGGTCCAATTAAACACATTACAAACAGTTCAAGCGACGGCACTAAAGAGGCCGCGTAGCTTTTCCGTCAAAGGCGAGAGGCTAAACTGCAAACTCCAGGATTCCAAAGGATGCTGAAAGTGGAATAATAGCACTGTAACAGCCTAGTGCGGAAATGGCCACTGACAGGATTCCAGTTCAGTAGTAGGCATTCAGAGCTTGAAATTAACTTGTTAAAAACAACATTACACTACAACACATTATTTTGGATGGGCAACAACGCACAACAAAATTGTAATGCCATTTTTTTATGTGACGAATCCCATTTCCTCATTCTTTTTCTTACATCGGGGGCTCTAAAATACCCTTGGGGGAGCTTTCTGTGAGAACGTTCCTTCCCGCTTTAAGCTACTTGCAAACTTTTTACAAGTTATTTTTTTTAATGACCTTAAAAATAACAGAAACGTTTGTGAACAGCCTAAGAAGTTACACACACGCACCCTGCCAAATATAGTGGCAACAGTACGTCATCGCTTAGGCTTTGCAAAAAGGAACACAAGAAATCACTCTTTAAAAGGAACTTTCCAGGCTCTGTCTGTAGCATCCTCCCAAGTGTCTCCTCACTTCCTGCTATAGGCTGTCTGCCTTCTTTCTCTTTCCAACCCCTTGCTGATAACACGTTTTCTTATTTAGACAAGCTGATGAACAGAGTTTTAAGCCATTTCCGCACTAGCCTGTTATAGCTCTATGATTCCACTTTCAACATCCTATGGAATCCTGGGGTTTGCCGGCCGGCCCCTCCCGAAACTGCAAACCCCAGGATTCCATAGGATGTTGAAAGCATACCTATTAGGCCTCCCATTGCATGCATGTAGTTCACCCTTCTTGTAAAAACAATAATGGTAAAAACATATAAAGAAAAGATCAGTTAAAGTTCATTTTGGCCATTTTATTAAACATTGCAAATGGCCATTTAAAAAAACAACACATAGTCCAAATGCTTAATCAACGCTAAATTGTACACTTGTGGTTAAGGTACTAAAACCACACAACTGAATGGAACGCTGGCGCACTGGATCCCGGATGCTGCGTGTTCGGTGGAAGAGGACCACCATCCCAGATAGAAGGAGTGTACCATTCTTTGGTCAAGGGGAGACGATAACTGTGCTCCCCTGCCAGAACTTCCAAGGAAGCTCATGTTCAAATATTTTAAAGGACGTCATATGGAGGATGGGACAAGCTTGTTTTCTGCTGCTCCGGAGACTAGGACGTGGAGCAATGGCTTCAAATTACAGGAAAAGAGATTCCACCTAAACACGAGGAAGAACTTCCTGATGGTCAGAGCGGTTGGACAGTGGAATCCATTGTCTAGGAGCGTGGCGGAGTCTCCTCCTTTGCAGGTTTTTTAGCCAGAGGCTGGATGGACTTCTGTCGGGAATGCTTTGATGGTGTCTTTTGCATGGCAGAAGGGGGGGCTGAACTGGAGAGTCCCCGGGGTGTCTTTCAACTCTGTGATTCTGTGACTGGGGCTCAAGGAGGTCTCTCATGCAGAGACACCAGTAGTTGAAACCAGCATCACAGCACATAACAACACTTGCCCTCCCGAATGAAACCGGCAAAACATGTCCAGTTCTCCGCACCTCCTTCCCTCCCGTCTTCCATTTCATCCTTCAGTTATTATTGTGGAGGGTTTGGTGGATGATGGGAGCTACGCAAAAACAGCGATAGCACTTCCCTCCTGTCACTGAGCTCTGGCCAAAAGGCTGTACCAGAGTCAAGTGTATCCAAAACCACTATATAGCAGAGACTGTACACACAGCTTTACAAGCGTGCCCAGCAGAGTTTTAAACAAAGAGCAATGCTCCGAAGCCACAAAAATACACCCACACGATATTATCCTCCAACCTGGAGGCTTTTACTCTTCAGTTACGATACACACGTATTTACAGGACTCCAACAGAGTTTCGGCATTCCACAGCAAGCGGAGATAGGCATCCGACATAGCCTCCGGCCGCACGATCAGACCATCGAGAGGACAGTTGGCTAGGACTCAGCCCCTTATATACATCCGTTGCTGATGCAACTCTAGCCAACTTTGCACGTTCCCGTGTCTGATGCGGCCCTCTGTCCTGGTTACACATCACAACGACGCAGCTAGAGTGGCATGGGATTACATCAATCACTGTCATTCCCAGGGGCAAACCTCAACGTACATCTGTGACACTGTAGGTTTATTTCCAGTCTTAAGTTGACTTCCAGCCTTGCAAGACTGGAAATTCCCTCCCAGTGCTTTTACTAGGGTTCTTGCCAGCCTTCCAAAGCTGACTTCCACGCATGGAACGACTGGCAATCTCCCCAACTCTATCAGGTATGCTGCCACCACCCCCCTGAATTAAGAATCATTTGGACAGGACAGGAGGGACCCTGCCCAATCTCTAAGCGTAAGGAATTTCCACCTCCCCCTTCCCCTGAGTGAGAGGTCCTATGTAGCGTGTGCCAACCCTGGCGTGGAAATGGAGAGAAACGGAGGTTTATAAAAGTGTTTTAATCAAGGCATGCAAATAAACAATATCACACTTGGGGGACTCCCCTCTCCCAGGTACACTTAGTTACAAGAATTTACAAAACAGATATAACAGCACAGGTACATTCTTAAGATCAGCCAATTCCCAAAATAACAACATCCCTAACGCTACTAACTACTGATTTCTAGTTACTCACAATTAGGTTATAGGCGTAGATCAGTGGTTCTCAACCTGTGGGTCCCCAGATGTTCGTGGACTTCAGCTCCCAGAAGCCTCAGCCACTATGGTCAATGCTCAGGGCTTCTGGGAGCTGAAGTTCACAAACATCTGGAGACCCACAGGTTGAGAACCACTGGCGTAGATGGTCTAAAGGAGGAGAGAGGGGGGGTCCAGGAGACACGGCAGGCCCAGCTCTCCCCTCTCTCTCTCTCTCTCTCTCTGGCCACATGGCCTCTCAGAAGTTTTATATTTTCCTCCTTGGAAGGATCTGGAAGCCTCTCCAAGATGCCCACCTCTTTTCCTTTTGGTTGGTCAGTTCTCACCTTGTGACCTGTGATGCTGACCCTTTCCTTTTGGTTGCTCAACTCTCACCCTGTGACCCTTGATGTAATCCTAACATCTCATTAACCCTGAAGAGGGAAGTGTCTCCCTTTGATAAGCCTAGATAATGGGAAGCCCCATTATCACAACATCATATATATGTTATTGGACTGCAGGCCATGTCCAGCCTTTCCTCACAATTATCCTGATGTTGGTGTGAGATACAAGGGCCAGTAGAATACAAACTTGAGACCAGCAGTGGTGAGATGTTCAGTCATTGACCTGAAAAGCTGATGGCTACACAACTCAAACCGTTGAACACAGACTTTTGCCCAGCCATTCACAGCCAGGAATTGGATTCACACAATGGCAGCATTAGTCGTTGCTGAAAGTGTCACTGTGACATAGAAAAGCACTCATTAAATAGATTTAATCTGCATCAGAAGATATTGCAGGGGTTGATTTTAGAAGGGAGCAACGGAGGGCAGGTGACTACCGTAGAACAGGGGCTCTTAACCATGGAGTCCGTGTTTGTGCTTTGTGAGTCCGTGAAAACCACGTGTAATCTTTCTCCCTTTCTCTCCTGGTGTCTTGAATATTTCCTGTCACAGTTTGAGGCAAAAAAAAACAACCTTTCAAATATATGTTATAATTTATCGTTCCACTCCTTCTGAAGGAAATCCATTTCCAATGCAATAAATCAATCAATAACGGCATGCAAAATTTTGTATGCATCCTACTTGGGTGCTTTTCATGGGTAGGGTGGGTTGGGATATTTTTCATCAGATTCTGTGTGACCCCAAAAAGTTAAGAACTGATGCAGAAATTGTCCTCAGGCTTCCTAGCCAGATGTGTTAGCCTACCATAGCCATGCTGGCTGAGCACAATGGGAGTGGTAGTCCAATGCATCTGGAAGGTACCACGCTGGAGAGTGTGGTGTGGTGGAGGCAGGGCTTGGAGAAACTCACAAATACTCAGATCGGTGAAAACCAAACCCACAAACATGGAAGGCTGATGGTGTAAAGGCTGTTCAGCTCCCTTCCTCCTCTCCTGTCCAGCTGGAAGTTTCCTTGCAGCATTGGCACTGGCAGGATGATGAAAGAAAGCTGGAGAAACTCAGGCCATTTCTGCACTGGGCTGTTATAGCGCGATGATTCCACTTGCAACATCCTCTGGAATCCTGGGGTTTGCAGTTTCAGGCCCCTCCCGAAACTGCAAACCCCAGGATTCCAGAGGACGTTGAAAGTGGAATCATCGCGCTATAACAGCCCAGTGCGGAAATGGCCTCAGACTTTCAATACTGGGTAGCAGCAGCATGCCTGCGCTAAAACAACGTGGAGCTGTGTAAGAGCAGGATTCTTCTCTTTCCCAGCTGGTGTCCAGAGGGGAGTGATGAAAATAGTGAAAGCTCTGGAAATCATGAAGCCCCGGAGAGGCCCCTTAGGGAGCAGGGGATGTTTAGCTAGTATGGGAGAAGGTTAAGAAGAGACGTGATAGCCATGTTTAAATAGTTGAAAGGATTTCATATGGGAGATGGGGCAAGCTTGTTTTCTGTTGCTCCAGAAACTAGGACAAGGAGCAATGGCTTCAAACTCCAGGAGAAAAGATTCTACCTAAACATTAAGAAGAACTTTCTGACGGTAAGAGCAGCTGGGCAGTGGAATCTGCTGCTGCCTCCAGGGAGTGTGGTGGGGGCTCCTCCTTCTTTGGAGGAGGCTGGTGGGCATCTGTCCAAGGGAGAGGGCTCTTCCTCCAGGGCCGAAGGGGGCTGGACCGAACACCACAGGCCCAAGTATGCAGGACCTGAGCAAAAGCAGTTGGTAGGATGACTTATTTAGGGTTAACCCGCCATAGCCAAAAGAGATGTGTCTATAGGCAGAGTGTGCCAATCATTCAAAAAGTGGAAAAGGTTACAAGAGCCCATTGTAGACCACGTAGCTCTCGACATGATCCAGAGAGAGCGTGCAGAAATTCGCGGGGTCTTGTCAAACTGCAAACACGCACCCACTCACACGTGCAACCCTCCTACCCGCGTCCCTGGCTGCAGGCAGCGAGGAGCAGCGCCTCCCTCTCAGCACATGCGCACTCCGCCGCGCTTGGTGGGCGGAGCCACGGTCACCTCCCAAGACTCTCCGCCAATCCCTGTTCGCTCTACCTCACTTTACGGCAGCGTGGCTTCCCGCAGCGTCTCGCTTGACCTCGGCTTATGGCTTCCGCCCTTACTCTTTGCGACAGAGTCGGTCGTGAAAATAGAGTTGCAGTTTGCAGGTGGTCGGCCTGGAGGCCTGCGAAGCGGGGGGCTTGAAAAGGGGAGACGTTCGTCATGAGGCAGAAGAAGAAAGGTAGGGAGAGGGGGCTTCCGAGGCTGTACAAGTTTCTTTCTCAACCCGTCCCTCAAAAAGGGTTGGACTACAGCTCCCATCATCCCCCACCGTGTGCCCGTGGTGGATGAGGGGTGTTGTAGTACCAGACATCTGGAGGACCCCAGTTTTTCCACTTTCGCAGGGGTCCTGCGCCCCTAACCCTAGCAAATGTGGAGGGAGTCTTTTATTCTACCATTAAAGATCTGACTAAATTCGATTTACTGGAATGAAAGATAACCACAGCCACAAATTGGTACATCTTTAGGTTTTTTATTGCTGAAAAAGTCCATAAATGATTTCCAGTCTTTCCGAAAATCTTCAGCTGGTTTAAGAGCCATATCAATTTGGCAACTTGGGCAAAATCCACAACTTTAGGAACCCACTGTTCTGTCCTTGGGCCTCCAGTTCGTTTCCAGGTTTGGACAAACAACATTCTTGCAGCTGTTATCTTATACTGAAGAAGAGGTCCACATTTACTATCCTGTTCTTTATCGATGATTCCCCACAAGAACATTTCTGGTAGCAAAGCAGAATCTTCCTTAGGAGTGTTCTATGATTGAAGTGACCAGGCCCTTAGGGATTGCGGAAAATGGGGAAAACATACTATCACCTCCTATCACCGCTTGCGGGGCCTTAATGCACAGACTGCAATTTTGAACAGAGCTTTGGACCACTCTTTACTTCTCTTTCAGGAGATCTCAATCGGGCTGAGCTCATGATGATGACCATCGCCGATGTCATCAAGCAGTTGATTGAGGCTCATGAACAAGGCAAAGATGTCAACTTAAACAAGTAAGTTACATTGTCTGCCTCTCTTTTCTGTTTTCCCAAATTTGCATGTACACTTTGGCTTCAGTCCTGATTGGATTGCAAAGTACAGGTTGAGCATCCCTTCTCTGACATGCTTGGAACCAGCAGTATTTCAGATTTTAAGATTTTGGAATACCTGTACTAGTATATGAATAAAATACAGTACTGCACAAGAGATCTCCAGGGAGCCCACAAACGAACCAGCAGGAGCACTGCAGCTATCACTTCAAAGGCAGCAGTCATAGAATCATGGAGTTGGATGAGACCCCAGAGCCATCCAGTCCAGCTCCCTTCTGCCATGCAGGAACACCCATCAAAGCATTCCCAATAGATGGCCATCCAGCCTCTGCTTAAAAACCTCCAAAGAAGGAGGCTCCACCACACTCCAAGGCAGCATATTCCACTGCCGGACAGCCCTGACTGTCAGGAAATTCTTCTTGAGATTCAGGTGGAATCTCCTTTCCTGCAGCTTGAATCCATTGCTCCTTGTTCTGGTCTCTGGAGCAGCAGAAAACAAGCCTGCTCCCTCTTCGACATGACATCCCTTCAAAGATTTAAACATCGCTGTCATGTCCCCTTTTAACCTTCCCTTCTGCACATCCCCAGCTCCATAAGCCACTCCTCATAGGGCATGGCTTCCAGACCCTCCACCATTTTGGTCTCCCTCCTCTGGACACACTCCAGCTTGTCAATATCCTTCTTGAGATGAGGTGCCCAGAACTGGACATAGGATTCCAGGTGAGATCTGACCAAAATAGAATACAGTGGCTGGCTGGTGATAGAAAGTTTAGGTTTTTGGAGTTTTCAGATTTCCAGTTGCTGGATGAGATCATCAACCTATAGTTCCACATGCAGGCCTACACTAGACTGAGCAATATATCCAGCCCAGCCTACTGAACAGCCTATGGAGCTCCTTCAATTTTTGTTGTTGTTATTTCTTGAAATTAAACATAAGCTTAAAAATATAAAGCACGCACAAAAACCATACAGAACCGTACATCAAATCAAAAATGCAAAGCAATACAGAAAGAATACCACTAGCTCTTATTCAAAACTTAACGAAAATAAAACTAACCAAAGAACTACAACTGTTTAAAAATTGGTTCCTGCCCTTGTTGTAAACAGCTACTAAATAAATGTACTTAATTTAAAATCATTAGTTGAACTCTGTTTTAACTTCATTGTTCAGTATGCTTTATACCTTTTACCAAATATCTAAAAAAAATCATTATCAGTATAATTCTATTATTCTAGTAATGGACAGTTCTAATTACTAAGTGCCTACACACACACACACACACACACACACACACACGTATATATGTATGTATATATCTCATTACAAATAAAATCATAGTGTTTCAGGATGACTAATTCTGTAAGTTAGTGATAGATTTTAACATACATTGTTTAAACTAAACTTTACTTATGATATAAATGAACATTGGAATAACAACTTAAAGTCATCTAAGGTTCCTTCGCTTGTTATTATTAAATCTCAGTTGAAAACTTTGTTTGTAAAACAATATTAAACTAATATTAAACCGGCATCGTGTGAGGGTCATCATGGTGTAGTGGTCTGAGCTTTGGTCTACAGCCCTGGCGACCAGAGTGATTCCCAGCTCAGTCGTGGAAAACCATTGGGTGAGCTTGGGCACATTATATACTCTCAGCCCCAGAAAACCCCATGATAGGGTTGATTTAGGGTCACCATAAGTTGGAAACAGCTTGAAGGCATGCAACAACAACCATATTTTGTTTACATGTATTTCTCAGTTTGCTTGGTATGATATTGCGTTTTTTGTATTTTATCTGGATAGTTTGTTTTACAGTTGTATGGTATAGTTTAATTATTTCTTCCTTTGCTCTGTGTTTGTATGTATATACATATATTTTAGCTTGTACGCCTTTGGCAGGACCCACTGTTTTTGATTGTTTTAATTGTAAAGTGCTAGGTACATGAAGGGTGCTATATAAACAGTATTCATCATTCTAGGACAAAAGGGTGAATAGGCTCTCCTAGAAAGTCCCCGGGAGTGGCAATGGATCTTTATAAACACTGTATTTGCAGGTGTATAAGTCTCACGCGTGTATAAGACGCATCCCATTTATGCACTGGCAAATACTATTTGCTGATGTGTAAGACGCACCAGCATGTAAGACGCACGCCATTTTCAAGCAGTATTTTTGGGGGGAAAAGTGAGTCCTATATGCCAGCAAGTATAGTAGCTGGATTTAAATTGATAAGCACCCCTTGCGTGTAGTCACATTAAAAAAAAAAACCCAGTGTTTCAGAATAATAACATTACTAATGCCAAAATGCTATACTAGATATCACTAAGAATGTTTTCTAAGAATAACCATTTCTCAGAATCAGAAATGAATGTCTGGCCACTACTGGGCAGGTTTTGTCATTTTTGTCAGTCTGCATAGTGCCCCAAGGCGTCTGGGGCAGAAAATTTGCCCTATATGTGTCACATTTGCTAAACCGTTTCCTAGATGTTGCTGAAGTGCAATTCCTATCGTTCCCAACTGACATAAACAATGAGGGGAAATAAGGAAAGGTGCAGCATTCTTGAACATCCAGAGACCTACATCTGCTATAGGGCCACCAGTTGAATTGCCCTGCTTTTCCATTTCAGGATCAAAACCCAGACAGCTGCTAAATATGGGCTTTCCGCCCAGCCTCGCCTGGTGGACATCATTGCTGCTGTGCCCCCGCAGTACCGTCGGGTGCTAGTTCCTAAGCTGAAGGCAAAGCCCATCCGGACAGCCAGTGGGGTATGTCTCCTTCATTAGATTCTCTTTCCTTTGTTGTTATGTGCCTTCAAGTTATTTCTGACTCACAGAGACCCTAAGACGAACCTATCACACAGTTTTCTGGGGCTGAGAGCGTGTGATATTCCCAGGGTCAGCCAGTGGGTTTCTGTGACCAAACAGGGAATCGAAGCCTGGTCTCGAGTGCTCAGATGACTATATCATGCTGAATCTCAGAGGTGTACATTTGTTGAAGGTTTTTAAACAGAGGTTGGATGGCCATCTCTTGGAAGTCCTTCACTTGTATATTCCTGGCTGGCAAGGAGTTGGAGTAGATGTTCTCTCAGGTTCCTATAATGCTATATGTTTTCCACATATCTGAGCTTTCAGATTCACTCTTTCACTTCGGCAGTTCAAAACAATCAGGCATTTGGGAAAGGCAGTTTCTCTTGCTAAAACAGGAGTGGAGAAGGTATAGCCTTGAGGTATCTTTGTGGTCTTCTGCCCTCCAGATTCCCTAGACAAGGGTGAGGAGATGCCCCCTGTGGGCTGCAACTGACCCCCAAGCCCCTCTTTTTTTGAAAACAAAAACCAAAACTCTCATTTTGCCCCCAAACACCCATAGTCAACTTCAGGGGGAAAAAAGGCCTCCCCTGGGCTTAAAATGGCTGAGGTAGAGCGCACGTGGTAAAATTGCTCTCCACACCCCTGGAGGTGGGATTTGGAGGAGCCCCCCCAAATGTGGTGTGTGGATGTACCCGTCTAACTTCCTCTGGGCAACCACTGCAGCCTCCAACTCCTAACTCTTAACCTTCCTTTTTTTTCCGATCAGAGTGAAAGAATTCCCCTTTTAAATGGGTTGCAGCTCTTCTCTCCTGCACATTTTAAGATTTAAAAGAAAAACCCAGTTTTTCAAAACGAGTAGTCAGGTTCCAGCAGCAGGCTATTTTTTGACAGTCCGTGCACATCTGGGTGGGTCCTGGGGCAGAATGTTCACCTCCAGACCAGCCCCTGGAATAAGGACTTAACAGGAGTCGCAGGACATGTTGAGCCTTCCTTATCTGAAATCCAAAAGCTTCTAAAGAATAAAACTTCTTGCTACCAGCCACCTGCTTCCACCTTTGAGGCAACACCCGTGGCACTCCAGCTCTGTCATCTCTCAGATATGATGAGTGCTGCCTCGAAGGTGACTGGTGGCAAAAAGAGGGAGACTGAGGATCTGTGGATTCCCACCATTTCACAGATCCCCGTGTCTCTCTCCAACCTCGCTTCTCATGCATGCCACAAGTAGCAAATGAGCAAGGCGTGAGGCTATTCCAAAAAGGTACTGTATTTCAAAATCTGAAATATGGAACACTTCCAGTTCCAAGCATTTTGAATAAAGGAAGCTCAATCTGTACTAGATTCAGTGTCTGTGAAGGGTCATTTGTTATGCTAATGATAGGGCAAGATTATCCTACTGACAAGGCAAGAGATAATAAATGGAAACCTTGGGAGGTATGGCCATACCAACTTGGTTGAGCTTGGTAGGCCTTACTGCCAGGGAAGTGGGCATGTTTTTGTTTTTGGTTTTTTTTTTTGCAATAAGTGTTCTGTATTTTGGATTTTCTTTTTTCAGAACAGTACAGTACTGTTTTGGAATCTTGTTTGTTCACTACTTGTGGTGTTTATGGGAAGCGAGGCTAGAGAGAGACTGAAGATCTGTGAAATGGCAAGAATTAAAGCATCATGCTCAATGTGAATCTATGCCTTCTGCCATTTTACAGATCCTCAGTCTCTCTCTCTTCTTGCCACCAGCCACTCATTTCCACCCTTGAGGCAGTGGCTGCCGTGCTCCTGCTTGTTCATCTCTCACATCGTCAGTCTCTCCCTGTTTGCTGCCAGCCACCCACTTTTGCCTTTTAGGTGATGGCTGCAGTGCTCCTTAGACCTGAGAGATCAACAAGCAGGAGTACCAGAGCCACTACTTCAAAGGCAGAAGCAGGTAGCTAGTGGCAAAAAGAGAGAGGCTGAGGATCTGAGAGACAAACAAGGAAGAGCACTTGTTACCCTGTTTTCTGGGGGTCCCGGGAGGGACATCTAAATGTGCTCTCAATTTTACAAGTTGGGGAAATTAGCCAAGAGCACAAGCTAGCAATATGAGAGGCAGGGCAGTGGAGCAAGATCTTTCACCCAATGTCTACAGGGTCAGACCAAGTCAAGGAGCAAACAGATGTGGAATTAACAATGGTGATGTTTATTAAAAATACAAACAAACGATGTAGGCAACACACTCACACAGATAACTACCGAAATAAAGGTTGGAGTGGGACAGAGGGAATTTAAAGAGGGATAGTTGATTTGAGTGATGCTACACCTGTCCTGAAGCCCGGGTAGATCATTGCGAAAGTTTGAAGGTGCGTAGTCTCAGTACATGAGACTGGGGGAAGGCTCGCCAAGCACAGTGGCAGCAAGGCTGGATGGAAATCGGGAGTGATCTGAGTGATACAAGGAAGGTCTCGGAATTAGGGGTTTTAAAAGAGGAAAATGCAGCCACAGGCTAGTCTGTGCTTGGGGAAAACAATGAGTTTCGGGCTGGAGACAAAGCCTCCGAAAGGTCAGAATTTAGCATGATTGGGTTTGGTCCGAACTGACAATGGAATAGATAGTATGCAAACGCAGAGTGCTTGACAGGTGAGGATTCTTCTAATCAAGCTGCCTGCTCGGGGCAGGGAGGTCTTTGTACGTGGCGTGCATACCTGATGAGGGTACTTGCCGTGAGGTCTCCTGAAGTGGCAGTTTGACTATTTCTGGCCAGCCTGTATTTGTTTTGAATATTCCAGCAATTAGCAACCGAGCCTGTTTGCGTGCTTGTCCGGGGGCCTCGCAAGCACGTGGAGAACAGAGGGGTATAGTAGGCCAAATTGTTGATATCAAAATGATATCTAATGTCACCTCAAGCGCGGCCCAGGAGCTGTAGTAGCACACTGCAACCACCACCTCAAAGGTGGCAGTGAAAGGAGAGAGTGTGAGGGTCTGTGAAATGGCTGGCGGCAAAAAGTTTCAGCTTTTGGATCTCAGATTTCCAGATAAGGGAAACTCAGCCTGTACTGCTTCATCAACCTCTGAAGTGCTGGAGAGGGTGTTCCTCTTTGCCTTCCTTGTGCTCAGAATGCTGGGATTCAGTGACTTATGTCTTGTACAATGACAGACAGGTAGCAGGATGACATCTCTGCTGTGTTTCCTTTTTCAGATCGCTGTTGTGGCAGTCATGTGCAAGCCACACAGGTGTCCACACATCAACTTCACAGGAAACATATGTGTGTAAGTATGAGCAATCAGTGGGATGTGCCGAAATATTTTTGTTCAGAGATGGGAACTGGACTCAATCCAGGCCTCTCAAAGAGATTTGTTTGATTCCCAAAAAGATGCAAAGCACAGGTACAAAACAGGACTTTGGTGGTGGTTGCATCATCATCATCGTCATCATCATCATCACCATTATTATTAGCAGCAGCAGCATCTTTATTTATACTCCACTTTTTTCACAAGTTGGGACTCAAAGCAGCTGAAAGCAATTAAAAAGACGTAGTTAAAACCCATACAATACAAAAGTTAAAACATAATTAAACAATCAAAAATAATTAAAACAATATTAAAATTGTTAAAAATGCAAGCACTCATCACCAACACAGTATCAGTCACATTCTGTCAGAGAGGCCACACACATCAAACACCTGTCTGAATAAAAACGTCTTTACTTGATTGCAAAAAGATAGTAGGAAGGGTGCCAGTCTGACTTCTCCGGAAGGGAATTTCAGAGCCTGGAGACAGCCACCTAGAGGTCCCTCATCCCATGCGTTACTGATGATGGGCACTTGTTTGGGACCAAAACAGCTTCCTTGGCTTGCTGTGGATGGATGCAGGAGGTGCTCACATCTGAGAAAGCTTTCTTCCCGTATTTATTTATTTGTTTGCTTATTTATTAAAGTATTCCTATCTCACCTTATATCCAAGGAGCTCAAGATGGCATAGAAAATGATCAATGTAGTACATTTCTCTGGAAAGCTTCAGAAAGAGGCTGAACAGTTTCCTGCTGGGGATGCTGTACCTGGAGATCCCGCACTGAGTGGACTCAACAGCCTATGATGTGCCTTCCAATTCTGATTCTCTGCAAAGAATGTGGCCTAAATAAAGCAGGAGAGCCAGTGTAGAGTAGTGGTTTGAGCACTGTACTATGACCCTGGAGACCAGGGTTTGATTCCTCCCTTGGCCATGGAGAACCACTGGGTGACCTCAGGTGTGTCACACACTCTTAGCCCCTGAAAACTCCATGATAGGTTTGCCTTAGGGTCATCGTAAGTCGGAAACAAAGGTACACAGTAACAAATAATGCATAAAAGTAAAATAAAAAAATAAAAATAATAAAAATAAAAATAAAAAAGCAATGCAATACAATATTGAAAAATAATATTGGTCTGGCAGGGTTGTTTGCTTCCTCCCTGGTCTTTCTGTGCTGCTATATGAATTGCTTTTTCTCTTGAAAATGCAGATATTGTCCGGGAGGTCCTGATTCTGACTTTGAATATTCAACGCAGTCTTACACTGGATACGAGGTACTTTTCTGAAACTTCTCTTGGGCCTATTTCAGGGAAAATGCTGACAGGGGTATGGAAACTATTACTGGGAAGGGCTGAGTTACATCCTGCAGGCCGTGTGGCAAGGAAAGCTTTTGTTTTCCTTCTGCAAGCAAATTGACATTTTTATCTGGAAGTTATTCTGCTTGAAAAGTGCCAGCTTTAAGTATTAACGCTCTGTTTCTGAGTGAAGTCATTGATATGTATGCCTTGTGTTTTTATTTTGACTTTAAGAACAATCACTGCCAGTAATTTTCTAAAGTTTTTAAAATTTCTAGAAGCTGATAAAACAAAGAATAATGCATGAAATGAATGGAAGCCCAGAGGCTACTGGGCTTGGTGGCCATTGTTCCATAAAGGTTTTAGACTTTTCCTCTGGCAAGCCTACATCCCATATTTTCTGTGCTCAGTGTTTACTGGACAATATGTTCAGTATGCTTTTTTACAGAGGTGCTCCCCTAAGTGGTGAAAGACTTGTGTTTGTCGTACCACAAGAGTGCCTTCATCTACATACGCTGTATTTAATATACTTTGTTGTTAGCCATTGGAAGATGAATGTAGTTTTAATTTGCAAGTCTGATTGTTGAGGCATGTTTTTCTGAGGAAACCCCACTATGGGGAAGAAAACAAACTACTGGAAGAAATTGCACCTTCTTAACATTTCAGCTTGACATAGGCCCTTTCCACACGGGGTAAAAAAAAGCTTAGGGCGACCTCATCCGGAGGTCGTCCACACCGTGGGGTGCGTTAGGGCGGTTTGAAAAGTGGAGATTCCACACCTCAAACCGCCCTAGCGCGGCCGCAAGGGGTGGCGTGGCGCGTTTTTTAAAAAACATTTCATGTGGTTTTTAAAAAACCGTTGCAGCGCCCTTGCAGATCTGCCTGGGGGCAGGCTTCCAGCTGGCGCGCTGCCCTGATTGGCAGAGCGCCGCCGGAAGTCGCCGGCCGTCATTTTGGGCGCCGCCAAACGCCGCCGAAATTCACCAGCATGTGGAGCGGTGAACGCGCGCTCCCCGCAGGGATGGAGCAACCCGTTTTCAGGTAAGATCCGTCCCTGCATGCGCTGCCCCGTTTCCCCGCCCCCCGTGTGGAAAGGGCCTTAGATCCTGTTGTTAAGTGCTTGTGTATATCCTAGTATCAAAATTTCAGACTGACCACTAGATGGAGTTCTACCTACAGTGGAGCTGCTTTGTTAGACATGAAACAAAATCCAGACAAAATCCTGAATGTGGACATCTTTATACATATAATGATCTCTCTTTCATGGTGGTTAGGGGCTCAAGACCCCTGTGAAAGTGGGAAAATGTCAGTGAAAATAACAATTGTAACACAATTTTTTTCTCACCCGAGAACATCTCTCTAGGAATCTCTAGGTGCTACAGTGTGATTCTGTGGTCTACTTCCAGCAGCAGTGGGCCACAGAGTCACACTGGAGCATTGGTTCTCAACCTGTGGTTCCCCAGATGTTTGTGGACTTCAGCTCCCAGAAGCCCCAGCCACTATGGTCAATGCTCGGCTTCTGGGAGCTGAAGTCCAAAACATATGGGGACCCACAGGTTGAGAACCACTGCACTGGAGGATCTAGGAATACTTAAAGAGTAGTTCTCTCTAGGAATTTCTAGGTCCTCCAGCAAGACTCTGTGGACCATAGAATCAGGCTAGAGGACCAAGAGATTCTTAGAGAGAATTTTTTTTTCCATGGCAGGGGCAAATAGTAGGTAAATTAAACAAAGAAAATAACCTGTGAATCATCAAATCCACAATTGCTGAACCTGGGAAAGTGGAAGCCCCAGTGTAAAGATATCACTGTGATGATATCACAAGGTAATGTGTATTTAGTGTTTGGAACCAGTCATTCTCAAGTTATTTATCTTGGAGGAGTCCTTAAAAAGTTCAAGCGTCAGGGAGCACCTGCAAAAACATTATTATATTTACAGCTCGATTTTTTTTTAATACTAGTCTCTTGTGGATTGCAGGATTCTAGGGTTCTAGGAACCCTTTGTTGAGAAACCCTGATTTGGATGATATCTATGAAATAGAGTCATAGGTGTAACGTGGCCAGTGTGCTCACCACCTAACTGATTAATTAATTAAACTTATATCCTGCTTATTACCCATATGGAACCCAAAGCAGCTTACGTTGTATGTTAAAATAGCTAAAACCATCTGAACACAAAAATCAAAAGAAAGCATTAAACAATAATCCACTTAATCCACACAATCCAGTGTTAAATAACCCACTGAGTGTTTTTAGGTTACGGGAGAATAAATGTATGTAGTCTGTGTGGATGGCAGTGCCTTACTGGGGATTTTTCCTTGGCCGTACTGTTTCTTAGCACACTCAGAAATATTTTTGTTAATGCCTGCTTGTCCTCCTTCCTGTAGCCAACTTCAATGAGGGCCATTCGTGCCAGGTACGACCCCTATCTTCAGACCAGACACCGAGTTGAGCAGGTAAAGGTTTAACTGTGGTGGGAGAACCCTAGTGATGTTTGTTTAAGTACAAGATGGCAATGGCAGCTGGAGGTTCCCATATCAATGGGGCAGCAAATCGGTGCTGGCGTTTAGTCTGAACTTTATGGAACCAGTGCAGAGCTCTGAACCCATTTGCCATATAGTTTCAGCACCTTGGACAATTCCAGATTTCCTCTTTTATTTCATTACACTATTCCCCCCTTATCCACAGTTTTGCTTTCTGTGGTTTCAGCTACCCACGGCCAGCTTTTTCCCTCACAGACTCACCTTCTTCCCTCTTGCCCTGTGCTCTGAGCTGCTCCCCGGCATCCGGGCGACGGTACCACATGGGCTCCTCTGGGTCTTGCCAGTCGCATCTTGTCTGCTTGCCCTCCGCTTTAACTGCCCCTCCGCCAACACCACTACAAGAAACATCTCTGATGTCAAACTTCATGCTATCCGATACTGTAGGATTCGGTACCATACATGGTGTCAGGCACCTACGGTGGGATTTTGGAATATATCCCCTGCAGATAAGGAGGGACTACTATATTATTACCTTATTCATTTACATCCTGCCTTTTCCCCCTCCTACTTAAGCCTCAAGGTGGCTTGCAAAAGTTAAAATGGAGACAGTTAGATGCATATTACACAAAAGTTAAAATGTAAGGTGTCAGCAGAATGATAAGCAATTAAAAACGTCCATTATAAAGCAACAATTGCAGACGTTACAGAATGCTATTCAAGGACTTGTCACCAAAAACTGTCATTTCCCAAAGACCAGCTAAAGCAAAAAAAAAAAGTCTTCAGCTGCCTATAGAAGGTTACCAGAGTACCAGACTAGGCTTTCTAGGAAGGAAGTTCCAGAGCCTGGGAGCAGCCACTGAGAATGCCTTTTTACTCTCCATATTTTATTTTATGCACCAGAATCTTTTGTCAGGTTTTTTTTGGCAATTCTTGGGGGAAATAGAGAGTAATGTGGTGGTTTTGTAAGGGAAAGGGAAATGCTGGCCATTAAAAACAGGAAGCCGCTCTATACATGCACCAATGGTTTGTCGTTTGGGTTACTAATTTGGTTTCGTTGTCTGCCACTTTCTCACCGTGGACTGAGCTCCTAGTGGTTCGCTTTAATCCTCCTTCTTTTATGCATGTTTATATACCACACAAGTGGCAGATACTCTTGGGCTACTATGAAATCATACATAAAAGCAATCCATGAAACCACAGAAACTGCTAAGGGGAACAGCTAAGATGCCTCCATAACTGCAAAGTCCTCTCTCCCAGTTATTCCAGCTGCCATTTCTGTTTGTAACTGTGTTTCTACCTTTGTTTCTAATATCCAAAGAAGAGCTGTTGGAGGAAAGGGAGTAGAAGCAATTTAAATAAGGATAGGCGTAAGAATGCTCCTTTGTCTTGTGATAGTAACATAAAACTGCTCTCAGAAATGTTTTTGTTTTGAAATGATCTGAAGGTTATCCTATATACATTGAGTACCCCTTATCCCAAATGCTTGGGACCAGACAGGTTTCGTATTTTGGATTGTCCTAGATTTTAGAATACCTCTATTTGCATATACATAAAAAACGGTACTGTACAGAAGATCTCTAGGGAGCCTGTAAATGAACAAGCAGGAGTGACTTGTCTACCACCTTCAAGGTGGAAGTGGATGGCCAGGAGGCTCCCCAGAGACCTCCTGTACAGTATTGTATTTTTTTTCTGAATATACATATCAGGTCCTTTATATCCTCAGTCTCTCAGATCCTCAGACTCTCTCATGCACAGCACAGGTAGCAAATGAGCAAGATGTGAGGCTGAAGAGAGATGCGAGGATCTGTAAAATGTCGGGAATATTGAAGAGTGCTGACACAAATCCAATTCTCCCACCAATGTACCTGCTGCGTCCATGGACTATAGTGGAAGCAGCACTTTGTGTGACCTCATATTTGTGCATGTTGAGGTCATGCTAGAAGAGGGTGCACTGCAATTCATTTTACAACTGTATCATATAATTTTATGGTTCCTTCCTTTTGTGTTTGGGTGTATATAGATATATTTTAGGTTTAGTGCCTTTGACAGGACTCACTGTTCTTGGTTGTTTTTCTTGTCAAGCATCATGTACTTCAATTACACTATATATATAAATAAATAAATAAGTGATACTAATAATTTGATTTGCTTTGATTTTTTCAGCTGAAGCAGTTGGGCCACAGTGTGGACAAAGTGGAGTTCATTGTGATGGGTGGAACATTTATGGCACTTCCAGAAGAGTACAGGGATTATTTTATCCGTAACTTGCACGATGCTCTGTCAGGTCACACTTCAAACAACGTGGCGGAGGCTGTCCGGTAGGGTGCCTTCTGTTGCAAAGTCATACTTTTTTTGTTTTGTGTGTTAGTTTGGTTTTCTTGTACCAGAAGTTTGTATGAAGTGGGTGACATGCTCAGTGAATACTTAAGATTTCTTTTTTGTGAAACTTTTTCTGTCTACTCCAAGATGCATCACTGAATGCCTCATTTGATATTTTTCAAAATGTGCATTCATAGAAATTAGGGTAACCATATATTAAAGAGAGCAGAACTTTTATTTTTCTGGTGGCAGTAGAGGAGAAGTTTTGGACAAGTTGAAAAATCAGTTGAGGAGTTTATTGCTGAGACTAAGGGATAAAACAAATTGTTAAATTTGTCAGAAGCCCAGGAGTGTGCTATACTGTTAGATAATCAAGGAATACTGAAGGAAGATAAGGAAACAGTGGAGAAACTGGATTTAATTTACAAGAAGAGAGATTCTGCCTAAACATTAGGAAGAACTTATTGACTGTAAGAGCTGTTTGACAATGGAACTGACTGCTTTGGAGTGTGTTGGAGTCTCCTCCTTTGGGGAATTTTAAACAGAGACTGGATGGCCATCTGCTGGGAATGCTTTGATGGTATATTCCTGGATGGCAGAATGAGGTTGGACTGGATGGCCCTTGCGATATCTTGCAACTCTAAAGATTTCATGATTTTATGAAAGAATTTTTAGATTCATCTCTGCTGTTAGAGAAGTACAGTATACCCATTTCTGAAGGCGAGCAATGTACATTGGGAGGGAGACCAAAGCCCTGAAGCGAGGAGATGTGGCATATCTGCAAGTAAAGTTGAATGAGTAATTGGATCAGGATGGTGTCTTTCAAAGAGTTCTTGAATAGCTTACCTTTGAGTTTACTGTTCTTGGAACATGTTTGCCAAATTGGTTCCTATACTGGAAGTTTGGAAAGAGGCAGATATAATAGCAGTTTTTAGAAAAGACATCCAGGAATAACAGTGCAAGGTTAATTTCTAGAAAAAAGTGGAACATAAATGAAGCTAATAAAAACAACAGTTGTTAAGACATAGTTGTTAAAGACTGATGTGGCAGCAAACATATTGAAGACCAAATGTTGCAGACAAAGATCCAGCAAGGGTTCTGCCAATGCAAATCCTGCCTCGCTAAATTTCTGGAGTTTTTTTCAGAGTTTTTTTTATGATTATGATTATTCATTTCTTATTACTTATTTGTTATTTATTATTCATTTGGCTGCATTGTTATTGTTGTGTACCTTTGAGTTGCTTACAACTTACAACAACCCTAAGGCAAACCTATCACGGTGTTTTTTTGGCAAGATTTGTGCTGAAGATGAGAGAGTGTGGCTTGCCGAAAGTCACCCAGTTGGTTCTACATGGCCGAGCAGGTATTTCAACTGTGCTCTCCAGGGTTGTAGCCCAGTGCTCAAAACCATTACCTTGTGCTGGCTCTTAAAAGGCTACTGTCCTGTCCTTTAATAGGAGAACTGAGGGCACAGCACAAAACAAACAATTTAAAATGCTTCCAGGTTCAAGCCATAAATAACTTAAGTAAGACTGCTGTTGTTGTGTGCCTTCAAGTCATCCCCAACTTATCGTGACCCTAAAGCAAACCTGTCCCAGGGTTTTCTTGACAAGAGGGAGTTTGCCTTTGGCTTCCTCAGAGACTGAGAGAGTGTGGCTTTCCCAAGGTCACAAAATGGGTTTTCATGGCTAAGTGGGGATTCAAAACCTGGCCTCTCAAGAGTCCTAGTCTGAACCCCATGGTAGATTCACCTGAGGGTCACCATTAGCTGGAAATCTTAGAATCACAGAATCATGGAGTTGGAAGAGACCCCAGGGGCCATCCAGTCCAACCCCCTGTTATGCAGAAACATCCATCAAAGCATTCCCAACAGATGGCTATCCAGCTTCTGCTTAAAAACCTCCAAAGAAGGAGACTCCACCACACTCCACTGAGGTAGCAGATTCCACTGCCGGACAGCTCTGACCGTCAGGAAAGTTCTTCCTGAGGTTCAAGTGGAACCTCCTTTCCTGCAGCTTGAATCCATTGCTCCTTGTCCTAGTCTCTGGAGCGGCAGAGAACAAGCCTGCTCCCTCCTCAACATGACACCCCTTCAAATATTTAAACATGGCTATCATGTCCCGTCTTAACCTTCTCTTCTGCAGACTAAGCATCCCCAGCTCCCGAAACCGCTCCTCATAGGGCTTCATGGATTCCAGACCCTTCACCATTTTGGTCGCCCTCCTCTGGACACGTTCCAGCTTGTCCATATCCTTCTTGAATTGAGGTGCCCGGAACTGGACACAGGATTCCAGATGAGGTCTAATGAAAGCAGAGTAGAGTGGTGCCATTACTTCCCTCGATCCAGACACCTTGAGGGCACACAGCAATAACAACATAGTGGGAGGTGTGAAACAGTTAATCTCCAGCAAAAACGTGTGACTCAGTTCGTGTATTAGAACTGAAAAAAGAGTGGGGTCTGTACATAGCCGAATAGTGTCGTGGTTAATGGAGGGTGGAAGCTGAGGCTGGAAACCCCATGGCAAGCTGTGCTGTCGCTCCTGAGGCAAGAAGGCCGGGAAGCACACACGTCTCCTTGTCCCATTCAGGAGTTTTCCTTGTGCACACCCACCCTCACCGGGAGTTTGCATGTACGCACCTGCACTCTCGCATCCCCATCCCTTCTTCTAATGGTCTGCTGTTATAAGGGAAATGATGACTCACACAATAATTGAAAAATTTTGGTTAACATGTACACGGAAAACCAAAAGAATTAGAACCAGTTGCTAGTTATTCTTAATAACACTACTGACTATAAGACCAAAGTAAGGTGGTACCATGCTGAAGAAGAGGATATTCTCCAGATGGCCATCCAGCAGAGGAAGAACTTCCTGACGGTCAGGGCTGTCCGGCAGTGGTATCTGCTGCCTCGGAGTGTGGTGGAGTCTCCTTCTTTGGAGGTTTTTAAGCAGAGGCTGGCTGGCCATCTGTTGGGAATGCTTTGATGGGTGTTCCTGCATAGCAAGGGGTTGGACTTGATGGCCCCTGGGGTCTCTTCCAGCTCTAGGATTCTATGATTCTTTCAACCAGGGTGTCGGAGGGCCCACCAACAAAGTCTCTTATGCCATGTGAGCTTAGCTGCTCTGGTGCCGTAGCTTTGCCGTTTGGGCGTTGGGAGGGATGAGCCGGGCGGAGCCTGGGAAGCAAGCTCAGCCGGTGCAGTTTGGTAGTGTGTTGTGTGAGAAAGAATACAAACCTCTAGGAAGGGGGAGCGAGGAGGTTTTTAAGACCGAAACCCTGTGCTGCGTCTCTGTGCTACATCTGATCTTTAATAAAACCTTTCTGGATTCATCCATGCAGCGTGGTTGTTGAGTTAGATGGAGACAGAACGTTACGCAGGGAAAAGGTGAAAAGCTGCAGAGTTGTTAGGCTTAGGAATCTGAAGGAAAATCAACTGAAGCATTTGCGAGGCACTCTGGCCGTGCCATTGACTAATTGATGCTTTCTGCAAACAACAGTAACAGTCTGAAATGTAAGAGAAAGGTTCAACGTGAATATGGTAGTTTTCTATCATGAGTAGTGCTTGGTAATTTTCCATTGTGGCTTGTTGACTGCTGATTCGTTTGGCTGTAGCCATTTCCGCACTAGACTGTTGTAGTGCTATGATTCCACTTTCCACCTCCTATGGAATCCTGGGGTTTGCAGTTTCGGGAGGGACCGCCTGGCCCCTGCCGAAACTGCAAACCCCAGGATTCCATAGGAGGTGGAAAGTGGAATCATAGCGCTGTAACAGTCTAGTGCAGAAATGGCCTATGATGTATCTGTTATGCCCCTATTATTTACCATATGTTATTTTATAGATTGGCTGGATAGACTTTCAAAACTTGCAATAAATCAATAAACTGTGTTTGTTTTGGTTGCTCACTTTGATGCTTGCCTGACATGTTGTGAAAGAAAATGCTGTCTTCAATATGCGACAGATTTCATGCTTAATCTTAAAGGTTAAGGTTCCCCAGAATTTCCAGTCAAAAGATAAGTGAAGTGGGATTTTTGGTTTTCCTTTGGAACAGTGATCAGTTAAAGTACAGGCTGCAGGGAGCGGGGCTGCCATCACTGGCAGTTCTTGAAATGGAAGAAAATCAGGGATCCCTCAAAACCTATACTGATCTAGCTTGTAGTTTTGTTTCGGTCTGCTCTAAATTATCTGGAATTAGAAGTGAGCAAGGAAGGGGTCAGATTTTTCAGAGCTGCTAAAACAAAGAAGGACTGTGAATCATAGAATCATAGAAGTGTAGAGTTGGAAGAGACCCCAGAGGCCATCCAGTCCAACCCCCTGCCATGCAGGAACACCCTCAAAGCACTCCCAACAGATGGCCATCCAGCCTCTGCTTAAAAACCTCCAAAGAAGGAGACTCAACCACACTCCATTGAGGCAGCCTATTTCACTGCTGGACAGCCCTGACTATCAGGAAGTTCTTCCTGAGGTTCAGCTGGAATCTCCCTTCCTGCAGCTTGAATCCATTGCTCCTTGTCCTGGTCTCTAGAGCAGCAGAAAACAAGCCCACTCCCTCCTCTACATGGCATCCCTTCAAATATTTAAACATAGCTATCATGTCCCCTCTTAACCTTCTCTTCTGCAGACTAAACATACCCAGCTCCCTAAGCCAGTCCTCATAGGGCATGGCTTCCAGGCCCCTTACCCAAAGGTCTTCCAAAGGATTTCTCCAAACTGGGGGAATGTGCAAGAAGTGAGAAACCTGGGCCGGGATACCTCTGGGGGTATGTGCACACAGAAGGTCTCTCACACGTTTGGCTGTACTGTACTTTTTTTTAGCAATTTACACAACGGATATTGTCATTTCATGGCTGCGTAAGTGGAGTCCTGCAAGTCTAATGACTGCACATTCAGGTCTATGTTCTCAGTGCATAACATTTGGTCAGTGCTTTCAGTATACAATTCGATTCACTGGGAATCAAGTGGTACCCGTTATTCCCTGCTGCCTAGTGGGACAAGAATATGGAATATGCTGCCTCGGAGTGTGGTGGAGTCTCCTTCTTTGAAGGTTTTTAAGCAGAGGCTGGATGGCCATCTGTTGGGAATGCTTTGATGGGTGTTCCTGCCTAGCAGGGGGTTGGACTGGATGGCCCTTGGGGCTCTTCCAACTCTATGATTCTGTGATTCTAAGTACAATTGCATAATGGAGATTCCACTTGAGCGTCAGGAAGAACTTCCTGATGGTCAGAGTTGTTCGGCAGTGGAATATGCTGCCTCAATGGAGTGTGGTGGAGTCTCCTCCTTCTTTGGAGGTTTTTAAGCAGAGGCTGGATGGCCATCTGTTGGGAATGCTTTGATGGCTATTCCTGCATAGCAGGGGGTTGGACTTGATGGCCCCTGGGGTCTCTCCCAACTCTAGGATTCTATGTTTCTAAGAAGCAGGCTTGCTGGCAGGTATGCATCTGGTATTGAGAGGAAGAATGGAATAGCATAGCCACGACGTAAGTACGTGTGTGAAAATTTATGCTACGCCTGCAATTTGTTGGATTTCAGCTGCGATTTGATAGTTAACCAAGTGTAAAGAGATGGGAATTGAGGTAAGTGTGTGTGTGTGTGTGTGTGTACAGTCCTCCCTCCACATTCACATATATATACAGTCCTCCCTCCACATTCACTATGGTTAGGGGCACAGGACCCCCATGACAGTGGAAAAACTGTGAATAACTCCCAAAGCATATTTAACGCACATGCAGAAAGTTTGATCACCATATTCAACCCACTGTGGATTCCTTTAAGACATCACAAGGCAGAAGTGGGGGGCTGGTGGGGCTTTCTGCCACATCCCCTGCTGCCCCCCCACCATTTTTAAGAGGGACTTACAAACTTCGTTCGCAGTCTCACGAGGCTTGCAGTCCCTATTACAAATGGCATAGAGAGGCAGCAAAGGGACAGCAAATACTGCGAATTGTCAAATCTGCAAAAGTGAAACCCACAAATGTGGAGGGCTGACTGTATATATACAAAATATATGTATTTCCAAGTCTACTTAGCTGGGGCCCTGTCATACTGTGAGCCAGAGTAGTGTAGTGGTTTGAGTGTAGAACTAAGACTTGGGGAGACCAGGGCTTGGATCCCTGCTTGCCCATGGAAACCCACGGAGTGACATTGAAGAAGTCACACGCTCTCGGCCTCAAAGGAATCCAATGGTAGCAAACCCACTCTGAACAAATCTTGCAGAGAAAACTTCACTGTAGGTTCACTGAGGGTTGCCATAAGTTGGAAATGATGTGAAGGCACATAACAGCAAGTCTATCATATATAATTATAGCAATGTGATTGCATTTTAGTTGCCTTGGCAACATCTTGTGGCATCCCAGGGTTTGTGCTTTAGTAAGGCACTAAAGGAACTCTGGCAGAGAATTCTAAATGTTGTTGTTGTGTGCCTGTATGTCGGTTCTGACTAGCTCAATGCCGCTCTGACTTGAACTTGTTTAATGCTATGCCTTTTTTCAAAAAAGAAAAACGTTGTAGTATATTATCCTGAGAAAGATGTTGACAAAATTAAATATGCTTATAAGTTGTTGCTGTGATATGTTTAAAGTACAGTGGATTTGATTAATGGAAGTAAGTTATGGAAAGATTTAGTGGAATTAAATTATAGTATTTTACCGTAGGTAGTATTATTGATTTTTGAAATAGAAATTCATGAAATAGGAAAAAATTAAGAAATTTAGAAACTAAAATAAGTTAGGAATATAAACATGAGAAGCAACAAATTTAAAACAGTAGAAAGTAATGAATTTAAGTTAAATACATTTTCATAACTTGGAGTTGTCTGCAACAAGGGTAAGAGCCATTTTTAATCAGATGTAACGGGGGTTTTTTGTTTTGTATAGTATGAATGTCAGTTTAGTTTGAATATGGTGTATATAAGTATGTATTGTTAATGTGGATTTTGTGGGCTGATTTTGTCTTCTTTTTTTGATGTTTTAGTGTATTGGTGTGATTTGGTTTGGTCATTTTTGCTTCCTGTATTTGTGTTAACTTTTAAAAAATGTTGATTAAAAAAAGTCATTTGTGACTTGGGGTTGCCATATCACGGGGCTTGGTGGGTCTGAAAGTGTGTGAAGTCCAGTGCTTGGACCATCACACGATGCTGGCTCTAAATCGTAAATACCTCTTCCTAAATGGCAAATTCCCAGTTTCCATAGGGTGCAGCTATGGCAGTTAAAGGGGAAATCATACAGCTACGATTGTGTCCCAGCTGCTGGTGATGGACAGGATAAAAGTCTTGGAGCTGTAGTGGATAGAATCATAGAATCATAGAAATGTAGAGTTGGAAGAGACCCCAGGGGCCATCCAGTCCAACCCCCTGCCATGCAGGAACACCCTCAAAGCACTCCCGACAGATGGCCATTCAGCCTCTGCTTAAAAACCTCCAAAGGAGGAGACTCTACCACACTTCGACACAGCAGATTCCACTGCTGGACAGCTCTGACCATCAGGAAGTTCTTCCTGATGTTCAGCTGGAATCTCCTTTCCTGCAGCTTGAATCCATTGCTCCTTGTCCTAGTCTAGAGAACAAGCCTGCTCCCTCCTCAACGTGATATCCCTTCAAATATTTCAACATGGCTATCATGTCCCCTCTTAACCTTCTCTTCTGCAGACTAAACATCCCCAGCTCCCTAAGCCGCTCCTCATAGGGTTTCATGGCTTCCAGACCCTTCACCATTTTGGTCGCCCTTCTCTGGACACGCTCCAGCTTGTCAACATCCTTCTTGAATTGGGGTGCCCAGTACTGGACACAAGATTCAAGATGAGGTCTAACCAAAGCAGAGTAGAGTGGTACCAGTATCTCCCTCGGTCTAGACACCATACTCCCATTGATGCAGCCAAGAATTGCATTGGGTAGCTGGATGAAAGTGAATAACCCACAGACCACTGCAGTAAGAACTGCAAATTCCCTTTTAGCTCCTTAAGAGAGCAGTCAACCATACAATAATGCTTTCCAGTCTTTGGAAGGGGGTCCCAGAGCCTAGGGGCAGCCACTGAGAAGGCCCCGTCTTGCATGGCCGCTGGCTGTGCCTATAGAGGCGGCAGGACTGAAGATGCTCTGCTGAAGATCTCAGGGCTTAGACAAATGGATATGGGGAGACACAGTCTCGTCAGATAGCTTGGATCTAAATCGGTATCATTATGCCTTTATATAAAACCATGGTGTGACTTAGAATTCTGTTTCTGGTGACTATGGCCCTTTCTGCACGGGGTAAGTAGAACGGTGCAGTGTGACCTCTGACGGAGTTCGTCCGCACCTTGGGAGTGGACTGGGTCGGACTACTTGTCACCATTCCGCACCTCAGTCTGCTCCAGAGTGACCCGAAGTTGTCGTGCAGCGTGCTTTTTAAAAACCTGTTTTTACAGGTTTTTCAAAAGCACAGAGCACGCCACTCCGTGTCACTCCGTTCCCGCGCTCCGGTGCAGATTTGCAGGCGCACACCAGTGCGCGCCTGCAGATCTTCCGGGGACGGGCTTTAGGCTGGCGAGCTTCAGCGGTTGGTGGGGAGCCTCCACCAACCAGAAGCCGCCAGTTTGGACGCCGGAGCAGTGCAGAGCGACGAGCTCGCACTGCTCCTCATCCGGACGGACTGAAATGGACCCACCAAAAAGCCGGTTAGTAGCAGCAGGGAGCGTTTGCCTCGCCGCATGCGGAAAGGGCCTATATCATTTGTTTGGGGAGGGGAAAAAAAACAGAGCTGGAAAAGAGCAGCAAAAGAATCAAACTCCAAAGCAACTACCTGGGAGGAAAAAGGTTGGAGCAATTGGGCTGTGACAGTTTTTAGGCCATCTCCGCACTAGGCTGTTCTAGTGCTATTATTCCACTTTCAACATGCTATGGAATCCTGGGGTTTGCAGTTTTCAGCCTCAGACCTCTCCCTGAATTGCCAACTCCAGGATTCCATAGGAGGTTGCAAGTGGAATAATAGTGCTATAACAGTCTAGTGCGGAAATGGCTATGACCTGGACCCATAGGCTTGTCTAAACGAGGGCTTGTTATGATGTCCAAGCCCAGAATCATGGCTTGTTTCCCGAAGCTGTCAGCCTTGAAACAGATGCTAACAAGAAAAGGGCAACAGAGAAACCAGAAATGGAGAAGGAAGGGCTTGGTTTGTTTGGTCATCTGCTATGCAATGCCTGGCTTAGGCCATGGTTAACCATGGTTGATGCAAACTGTGGTTTGTTATGACGTGTGAATGTACTTATTGTCTATCAGTAACAATCTGAGCAAAGCAGACCAAAGTGTTCATTCTTGGGTTTTTAGAACTCTTTTCCTCTGGAGGGCAGCAAACACTTTAAAATATTCTGTGATATATCTTTTTTCTACATTCTGTTAGCTGAGTTTCCAGCCTGAGGCTCCGTCTCACATTTCGCTTCTCTCCAGGTGTGGGATGATTGCCATGAGTCATCCTGATGTCGGAAAGGGTTGCAGGGAAAGTATTGTCTCAGTGAATAATCCACTCTTTGGGCAACGATGCTCTGTGGTCCATTTGAGACAGACTCAGGAATGACAGCAGCCCTATAAAAAAGAGTTAAGAGTTTGGAAAAGATCCCTTTTGGAATTACGACTTCCTGAATACCCCATCCGACATGCGCTTTGCAGCCAACGGGTCCCAAGTTCTGGGTAGCTCATAAAATCGTAGAGTTAGGAGAGACCACAAGGGCTATCCTTCCTTTCAAACTTTTAAACATGGCTATCATGTCACCTCTTAACCTTCTTCAGGCTAAACATACCCATCTCCCTAAGCTGTTTTCCAGGCTTTCTGCCATTTTGGTCATCCTCCTCTGGACACCGTCCAGCTTGTCAATATCTTTCCTGAAATATGGTGCCCAGAACTGGACACAGTATTCCAGGTGCCGACCAGAACAGAATAGAGTGGTACCATCGCTTTCCTTGACCTAGGCACTATACTCCTATTGATGCAGCCCAGAATCACATTGGCCTTTTTAGCTGTCGCGTCACATTAAAGACCTCTTTAAAATTTAAGTAGACATTTGGAAATTAACAAGGTATGCAAAACTTTTTTTTTAAAATGAGGTGTGTCTGCTGTACTATATTGTGTTATTGTTGCTGCTGTTATGTGTCTTCAAGGAGTTTCTGACTTATGGCAGCCCTAAGGCAAAGTTATCAGAGGGGGTCTTTATAAGAATGTGCTTTGCAAAGTGTTGGTTCCTCAGGTCAGCAATTTTACTACAACCTGACCTGGTACAGTTACGCATTACATCCTTTGTATAACCACCTGAACCGCCACGGCTCCAGCCTGTGGAATCTTGGGATTTGTAGTTTTATGAACGTCTCTGCCAGAGAGCTCTAGTGTCTCAAACTACACACCCCGGGATTCTGTGAAATGCAGCCATGGCAGATAACAGGGCATCAACATGCTGAACTGTGTAGTGTGAAAGGACCCCTTGTGATAAAGTGGCGTTTGTTTCCATATTGTGCACAGCCTGTATTAAAGTTGTGTTTGGTTTCTTTCCACCAAAAAAAACCCCTCTCACTCACTGTCTTCGTCATCTTAACTGATGTAATTGATTACATTCGGTTAGGTCTGGATGTTGCTAAAATTTTAACACAGGCAGCTTCTTCAAATACTGAAGGAAATATTGAAAAAAAGTAAATGCACCAAAAGCTACCATTAATTGTTAGAAGTAAAGACCATCTTGACTATTCCTTCCTTCCTTCCCTTCTACTCCCTGGTATTTTTCCTCTTCCTAAGACAAAGTATATCTTCTTTTTTAGTTCTAACCAGTTGAAAATTTGCATGATTCGCTTGATTAAATCACACTTACTCTTTCGCAGCATTTTAATCAATCCGTTTAACCACCAGATTAAAATTTTCTACTTTACCTTCTTCAAAGATTCAAGGGCCTAAGTAATTTGAAGGAATTTTCTCTTTGCACAGATTTGGGGGCTAGAATTTGGAGAGTATGGCATGAAGGAGTGAATAAAATCAAGGGGGAGAAATTCTATGATGGAGAGAGTGCTGAAGCCATCTTTACACTCTGGAAGCCCTAGCCAAGCCCTGGCTCTGGTTGCTGAAACTTCAAGGAACAATGTCCAGAGGTCATCCACAGTCGTTTTGTGGCGTTGTATCCCATTCTTAGATGATATAGGATCATAAAATCGTAGAATGTGAATCTATCTAGAAGGCAGTTGTTGTTAACTGTTGTCATGTTGATTTCTGCTTAGAGCAGCCCTATTAATCACAGAATCATAGATGGAGTCTCCTCTTTCTTTGGAGGTTTTTAAGCAGGGGCTGGATGGCCATCTTCGGGAGTGCTTTGAGGGTTTTCCTGTATGGCAGATTGGGATTGGACTGGATGGCCCCTGGGGTCTCTTCCAACTCTCTGATTCTGTGGTATTTTGTGAGGTCAGTGCCTGTTTTCTCCATCAAAGCTATGTACTTGCTTGTACAATATTGCACAATCACAAGAATTTTATGGTAACACCCTGTACCGCAATGAGATCACATAACCAAGAGGCCTGCTAAATGACGGAGTGGCATACGACATGTGTATATGGCGAGAAAATGTGAGATGCCTTGGACAGCGCAAGATGGTGTGAGAATGTGAGCAAATGGCATGCTCTTACTGGAATTTTCCATCCCCTTCCATTTTCCATGTAATACTGTACAGAAATATCGCTTTATTACTTCAATTTCCATTACATTCAAATTAACATTTTTGGACAGCATTTCAGTGCAGGTAAGTAAAATTTCATATGCCAGTCACACAGATATGAGGAAAAACATACCATACTTGCTGGTATGGGCCACCGTAGAAGAAGTTCCAGTAGAATCTCCATCAGCAGAAATCTTTCCCTCTCGGCGTATGGATACCTGGAAGAACCAAGCGGATTGATGGCCCAGCCACAAGGAATTTTCCCTTTGTAAAGAGTGGTTAATGAGGCTGATGAGAAGTTTTATTTTTATCTCTCGAGAACACAAGGCCGTCGAGGGGATTTCAGTCCATTTGCTGGGTCTCTATCAAACAAGGATGGGGACTTAGTGATAAGGCAGAGGACAGCTGTCAGCGTGGCAGGGAATCGTTATTTTGCTGTCAGCGTTCCTTTGTTCTTTAGAGAAATGCTTTCACCTCTAGGCTTTGGAATCCAAAATTCCATGGGGAAGGGCTTGGCGGAAGAGAGACGTGAGCCCATAGATGAGCTTGAGTTATAGGTGTAATATTTTATTTGGCCAAAAAAAACCACCTCTTTATCTTACCTCTGCTGGTGACTCATTTAGGGGGCGGAAGATGGGGAGGGGGAGATGCTGACCAAAGCTGAGCCAGTGGTGACTCACAAGCTGAAAACTTGAGTTAAGTCCAAGAAAGTTTAACTTGCTGTGAAGTCGGTGGTTAACTTTTGGCAGAGAAGCGGAGATGATAAGAGATTTAATTATGTGCTGTTCAGAAAAGGCTTAAGAAGTTCTAAAGAAATTGGACCAGAAGTGGTTTGGCAGAGGGCAAATCTGGCTTTGTTGAGCTTATGTTTCCAAAGGGAAGAGGGTTGGCTTCTTGTTTTACCTGCTGAGAGCTTAGTTCTGCATTGTGCAACTTCATGTACATAATGCATCCAACTTTTCAAAATCTGGGAATTGAAATCAAGCTATAAATGACTTGGAGTCTGGCTGCCTTCCTAGGCCTGGCATTGCTATTCTTTTGATGCATCCAATATGCTCTTCATTGCTTAAAACAGATTTCATTCCACTAGTTCAACCGTTTCCATTTTATTATGATTTTAAAATGGAAATGAGATGACGCTGTATTGTAACAAGCTCTGTCTTCCCTCGGCACCGCCAGAGGATACAGGGCATCATTATCTTGTGTTTCAGTATTTCGTGAATTGTTGATAACTTGGGGCATTGGAGCCACAAGTTGTATTCTTCTGGCAATATAGTTATGCCAGTGGTGAGATGAAGCTGGCAGTGAGGAAAGGAAGAACAAAGTTGCGGTGATGGAAGGGGAAGACTTCTGGATCCAAGCCACCTATTTCTTGAATGTGTAGCCTCTGGGGAATCCATAGAACCAAACGATTGTGGGAGGAGTAGATTGACCCAACATTTGTCTTGTGCCACCAGTGATTGTCCAAGCCACTTCTCCAAGAGTCCTTTGGCTCCATGGACCAAAACCAGGTGCTGGTGGAGCTGGTAGCTTGGAACCAGCCTCCTCCTTTTGCCACCTTCCCGAATCACCACGAAGCGAGTACCGCCACTCTTGTAATGGGCCATTATGTGAATTCTGGATCACTCTAGGACTACAGCCAGTGTTTTATTCTTTGATTAAAATGAAAGATGTTCTTCAGTTTTTATTTGAAAGGCTGCATGTCTCTGTGTAGTTTCGTCTCCCAGTTCCGCCAACAGCATCCTCTTTATAGTTCCTCCATGGCTTCCCAGCACCATGGCCGCGGTATTAGGCACTTTCGGCACAGTGTCTAGGGCCAAAGAAAATTTTAGGTCTTATGAAAACAGGATTGTAGGGTTTCAAAACATCCCCGGTGGTACATTGAGGCAAGGCAGGGATTCAAATACAAGAGTGCCCAATACCTACAGGAACCTGAATGCAGCCCTGCCCAACACAACACGTTCTCTCGTTTGCTCAAGCATGAGAGCTTTTTATAGGAAATGGACATGCTTCTGAGATTTCCTCCTTGCCCCTTCAGCTCTGGAATGGGCCTTGTCGGACAATCCCAGAACATATTGGATCTCCCTTTTGGAATAATGTCACTGCTAATAAGTTAACATTCTCATTCCGAGCAACGTTGTGTGGTGGGTGCATGCAGCATAGCAAGCCAGTTTTAAGATTCTATTCACTACAATTCCTTCTCGGTTATGCCTGTCCGTCAAAAAGGGTCTCCACTGCAGGCTGACCACAAAATATCAAACTTGTTCTCAAGGTCTCCATCCCTCTCTCTTCCTCTGTCTTTGCATCTGATTATAGCAAGGATGGGTAACTTCAGTGAGTCTGAGGGCCAGCTGTCTACTCCAGGACTCTGTCAGGGGCTCCCTAAAGTACCAAAAATGTCCCCCAAATGGGGGGGGAATCCAAACCAGAAGTGGCTAGAAGTCCACATCTTGGGCCATTTCTGCACTAGAGTGTTATAGCGCTATTATTCCACTTGCAACATCCTATGGAATCCTGAGGTTTACAGTTTCGGGAGGGGCCGCCTGGCCCCTCCCAAAACTGCAAACCCCAGGATTCCATAGGAGGTTGAAAGTGGAATCACAGCACTGTAACACTCTAGTGCGGAAATGGTCTTGTTTTGGAAGAAAACAAAAATTTGGAACAAAAAACGTTAAGCAGTGCAGGGGCCCTTAAAATCTATTTAAAAGATGGAGTTGCATCCTTGGAGGTTTCCAGGAGAAGCAGTCCATCTTTTTCCCAGAGAAAGGGCCCTGCATGCAGTCTCAGTGGTTAAGGGCTGCAGAATCAGTCTTGGTTCCTGTACTGGTTTATCAACTGCCCTGCAGCAAGAGTTGCGTACCTCATGATGATGATGATGATGATGATGATGATGACTGCCCTGCAGCAAGAGTTGCGTACCTAATTTCTACCTTGGAATTGGTAGTAAATTCAGTGGGGTCAGTAGCCAGTGGAAGCAGATCCCGGAACAGTTAAACTGTTTTTAACTGCGGCTTCCACGGTCCCCCAGCTGGCTTGGGAGCTGTAGTCCAAAACTGTAACTTTTCCAAGCTCAGTGTAGTTCAAAGTGGGCCAGGGTCCCAAGCTCTTCACCTCTGTTAACCTTTCTTGTCTTTGCAGTATCATCGCTGATGAATGACTTTGACTTTTCATAGAAAGAAAAATTGGTATCTATGAATGTGCCAAGAGAACTGGTGGGGAAGTATGGCTGAAAGAATGTGAAATAGCAGCATTTGTATGTCCAGTTTGTCTAGCCTGATATAGTAATGGTATAATTGGGCCTGATATCACCTCCCTCTTTATAAAATGGAAAGCCTGCTGACTTTATACATTTTTTAGCAGATGGCCAGAACTCTTCATCTCTTTCTGCTGCATTTTGATAGGCAATCCACGTTGTAAATATTTGTATCTGGCACATACTTGTCAATGTGGAGCTGAGAAAACAAAGATAGAAAAGATGTGAGTTGCCTAGAGATTTAGCACTGAAATGGAAGGTTGACCTCACAACCATTTAACACCTTGATTTGTACTTTTTTCCCCCTTTTTTTTAAAGTAAGCATTTGTTTAGATTTTCAAATAAAGATTCTAGATTTAATAACATTCCCTGTGTTGATACCCAAATTCATATTGCTAGAGGCAGACCTGATCTTTTGTCCTTGAACTCCACAAACCCATTAAGAAAAGCACACTTTGTGTACAATGATGCAAGTTCTCATATGGGGTAAAATTAATAAATACGATAAATAAGGCAACAGTTAGAATCCTTAGACCGAAATCCAGGCCACAATGCATTTTGTATATCAGCAAAGAGTCAACAAGGTCAAAGGATTCCCACAGTGGCCAATGAACTGTGGACCTGCTATTTATTTATGACAAGTGATATGAAAACATCTGTGGTTTTCGTTGGTGGCAAAGTCGCAGGTACTGCTGATTCTAATTGTGGTTTGTTGCTTATGTTCAAAATGGAAGGAAATGCTAAATTTTTCAGTTGGAGAGGTTAGTGAAAATAAAGGATATATTCTCGCTCCTATCCAACTTGAATAGTGAGATCTACCTACAGACCCCTTGGGGGCCCAGGGACCCAAGTTGAGAACCCCTATGCTAAGTTTATGTTCCTCCTGTTCCTTATCAACGAGTATTGCAATACCCATCACTTTAGCGTTCGCCAAAACACCTGCCAGGCTGTTTTCATAGAATCATAGATTCTTATAGTTGGAAGAAGCTGCAAGGGCCATCCGGTCCAACCCCCTTCTGCCCTGCGGGAAGACATCATCACCCTCCCTTTGACAGATGGCCATCCAGCCTCTGTTTAAAAACCTCCGAAGAAGGTGACTCGACCTCACTCTGAAACAGCATATTCTACCATTGAATGGCTTTTACCATCAAGAAGTCCTTCCTGATGTTTAGGTGAAATCTCTTTTCCTGTAGTTTGAATCCATTGCTCTATGTCCTAGTCTCTGGAGCAGCAGAAAGCAAGCTTGCTCTATCTGCGACAGATGTTTCCTTGCAAGTGAACATGGTATTTGCTTTCACGGCGGTGGTAAGGGGTGGCTGCCTTAAGAAAAAATGGCTGGGGCTGAGGTTGGGTGGCGTGGAACAGGTTGGGTGAATGGGTTTTTTGATGATTGATGATGTTGATGATGATGATATTAATTTATGTCCCATTCCCCCCCCCAAAAATGGGACTCAAACCATTTCCCAATTTAAAAGGAAAACACAATAAAAAGCCTATAAAAAGTGAATGTTAAAATAGAGTTAAACTAATTACAGTGCTACAACAATAATAGTAAAGGATAAAAATGCAATTTTTTAAAACAGATAAAAAGCTCTTTAAAAAAAAATACAGTTAAAACAATCTAGCACCCCCGAGCCTATTCTTCAAAAACTGTTTTAAAAGCCTGTGTGAATAAAAGTGTTTTAGCCTGCTGTCGGAAGGACAACAAGGAGGGGGCCATTCTGTCTTCCTTGGGAAGGGAATTCCAGAGTTTCGGGGCAGCCACCGAGAAAGCCCTCTTCTGTGTCCCCACCGACCATGCTTGCGACTGTGGTGGGACTGAGAGAAGGGGCTCTCCTGATGATTTCAGAGCCCAGGCCGGCTCCGGCAGGGAGATAGAGCCTGCCATACACCCTGGATCTGAGCCATATAGAATCATAGGCTCATAGAGTTGGAAGAGACCCCAGGGGCCATTGAGTCCAACCCCCTGCTATGCAGGAACACCCATCAAAGCATCCCAACAGATGGCCATCCAGCCTCTGCTTAAACACCTCCAAAGAAAGAGACTCCACCGCACTCCAAGGCAGCAGATTCTACTGCCGGACAGCCCTGACTGTCAGAAAGTTCTTCCTGAGGCTCAGGTGGAATCTCCTTTCCTGCAGCTTGAATCCATTGCTCCTTGTCCTGGTCTCTGGAGCAGCAGAAAACAAGCCCAATCCCTCCTCAACATGACATCCCTTCAAATATTTAAACATGTCTATCGTGTCCCCTCTTAACCTTCTCTTCTGCAGACTAAACATACCCAGCTCCCTAAGGCGTTCTTCATAGGGCTTCATGGCTTCCAGACCCTTCACCATTTTGGTCGCCCTCCTCTGGACACGCTCCAGCTTGTCTACATCCTTCTTGAATTGAGGTGCCCAGAACTGGACACAGTATTCCAAATGAGGTCTAACCAAAGCAGAACAGAGTGGTACCATCACCTCCCTCAATCTAGGCACCATACTCCTATTGATGCAACCAAGAATCACGTTGGTTTTCTTGGCTGCCGCATCACACTGCTGACTCATGTTCAGCATATAGGGATTTATAAGTCATAACCAGCACTTTGAATAGATGGGGTGGGCTATTCCATCTTTGGCCGGGCAACTTGTCCTCTGCACCCAGCAACTGAATTGATTACTCCATTCACATGGAGAGCAGGGCAGGGAAAAAATAGAAAAGAAATCCAGGGGGAGGAAGGAGAAGAAAAGGAGAAGAAGAAAAGGAGATGTTATGGCTTAAGCTTGTATCTATACACTGACGTATGGAAGCTTGCATCGTAGTTTATTGGTTAATCTTTCTTATTGTGGAGATAAAGAATAAGGAATTTCTCCCATACAAGGAAAAACGCTGTGGGCAGAATGAGAGAAGCAGCTCCTAAGGTTAGCAAGTTAATGACTGAATTGAACAAAGGAGATCAAGTTAATAAAATGTCCCTGTGTCGCCTTTGTCTTCTGACAAATGAGTAGAGCATGGAGGGGGAAGCATTCAGCCTGGCACCTCAAAGCGAGAATGTATACAAAGAAATATATATATATACACACACACACACACGCACTCTTCCCCCCTCTCTCACACACACACACACGCACATAGTCTCCAGCCTTGCTGGGGAAAAAGACTGAAACCTTGCTGAAATCATTTTGTGCATTAATATGATAGTAAGGGTTGATAAGAAAAAAATCCTGCTTTTCTTAACTTAAAAAAAAAGGCAATGTTTTAAACAGTTGAAATGCCCTTGCAAAATGAAACCTGGTGCATGCTGAACCTGATGCAAGCAAAGAGGTTGTGGTCCCCATTTCACTCTTCAAAGCAAACCCTTGACCTCTGTTTCTTACAAGGAAGAGAAAATGTGTTGGGGTTCTTTATACAGAAGAAAGACTCCCTCGTGTAGTTTGAGCCCAGGCTGTCCAAAAAGACACTATATGAATCTGCCCAAGTTTGAAGATGCCTAGACAGGGCTTTCTTTTTGATCTCATCTCCATCACAGGCATGTCTGGGGAGGAGGTGTGAAAGGGCCTTCTCAGCGGTGGCTCCCAGGCTGTGGAACTCCCTCCCACAAGAGGCTAGCCTGGGCCCCCTCTGCTTGCTTTCCAGCAGCAAGCAAAACCTTTTTGTTCAGGCAGGGGTATTCCCCCCCCCTTTTTGCACTGGTTGCTGCAGAAGGGCCTTTTAGTGCAGATGCTGTACTTTCTTTATTTTAAAATTCATTATTTATTAATTTTAATACAAACAAGCTAGTTCATACCAACACATAAAGAAAAAAAACCCGCAGTGAGCCCTCTGCTTTTCCAGAGTTTAAAGGTGTAAGAACCCTGCGAAAGTGGTGGTGGGGGGAATGCAAATAGAAATAAAAACCCCAAATGCTATTTTTTTTAAAAAAACAGAGAACATATCTCTAGGAATCTCTAGGCTCTCCAGCAGAATTCTGTGGTGAATTTTTTTTCCATAGTGGGGCAAATAGAATAAGAGTTTTTACAGTACTGAAACACATTACTAAAGCACTAATCTGTTGCAATAAACACAATCTAACTGCATTAAATTAGCTAAAACACAGAAGAACTCTGACCTTCCTCCATAAACTGTAATGAACAAGAAAAACCGATTAATAGAAAGTGCTGCATTTTTGTTGCCATTCTTACATTTTAAAGCAATTGTAAATCAGTGCTATTTATAACTAAACAACTTGTTTAATTGTTTTTAATCCCTTTTTAATTATTGTGACGGATTTGGGTTTTTTCCTTTGTAGCTGCAGTTTCCTTTAAGTTATCTTGCAATTTGCCTTGGTTTCCATACTGGCAGAAGGGGTTTTGTTTATGTTGAAGCTGCATAACCAAGAACAGATTTCTCCCCCACCTTTTTTTAAAGGCTGCATTGTGTTAAGTAATATATGCAGTCTGGGTTCCTTAGTGATTGCAGCAGAGCTGGGGTAAATTGGACTACAGCTGCCATCATCCCCCAGCCGGCATGGCCTGTGCTCATTGTGGCTGGGCAATTCAGGGTTGATGTTCAAAAAAGTAACTTTTCTGAGCTCTGGCTAGGTTACAGATCCAGATACTACAGTGGATCCTCAGTATCCAATAGGGTTTGGTTCCAGTATCCCCTGTGGAAGCCAAAATTCGTGGATGCTCAAGCTCTGTTATGTACAGTGGTGTAGTAAAATGGCATCCCTTATATAAAATGGCAAAATGAAAGTTTGCTTTTTGGATTCTTGGGGGGGGATTTTCAAGCAGTGGTTGGTTGAATCTGTGAATACAGAATCTGTGGTTATGGTGAGCCAACCATTATTATTTATTCCATAATAGTATGGGGGAAGAATCTAGGGGTCATAGAAGAAGAGGTCAACACTGTGATGCGTGGCCAAAAAAGGCAAATACCATTCTGAGCTACATCAGTATAGAGTCCAGATCAAAGAAAATAGTTTGTTTTTGTGTACCTTCAAGTCATTTCTGACTTATGGAGACCCTAAGGCAGTGGTTCTCAACCTGTGGGTCCCCAGATGTTTCTAGACTTCAGCTCTCAGAAGCCCTGAGCATTGACCATAGTGGCTGGGGCTTCTGGGAGCTGAAGTCCACAAACATCTGGGGACCCACAGGTTGAGAACCACTGCCCTAAGGCAACCCTATCATGAGGTGTTCTGGGGCTGAAAGTATGTGATGCACCAAGCCCAGTGGATTTCGATGGCCCAGCCGGGAATCAAACTCTCATTTCCAGGACTGTAGCCCAACATTCAAAACACTAAACCACTCTGACTCTCAAAGAAAATAAAAATGCCATTCAATTGTGTTTTGGTCAGACCTCACCTTGGAAACCTGCATCAACTTCTGGATATTACAATTCAGGAAGGACACTGACAAGCTGTGAGGTGTCCATAGAAGGACAACCAAGACCAACAAAAGTCTGGAAACCAAGCCTTATGAGGAACAAGTTAGGGATCTGGAGCTGGGTATGGTTAGCTTGGAGAAGAGAAAACTAGGAGATGATATGGTAGCTTTCTTTAAATATCTGAGGGGATGTCATGTAGGAGACAGAGTGAGCTTGTCTCCTCTTGCTCCAGAGACTAGAACATGAAGCAGAGGATTCAAATTGCAAGAGAAGAGAATTCACCTAAACTTGAGGAAAGATTTCTTTACTGTAAAAACAACTCAGCAGTGGAGGTGCAGGATTGCTGGTTTTGGTGGGATTCTCACCATTACATAGGAGTCATGCAATTACCATTTGGTGGAAGTCATGGATGCAGATTACAAGAAAAGAGATTGTACCTTAGCATAAGGAAGAACCGCTCTCCTGTAAGAGCTGTTTGACTGTGGAAAGGACTGCCTCAGAGTGTGGTCTGCTTCTTTGAAGGTCTTTAAACAGAGGCTGGATGGGTGGGCATCTTTTGGGCGTGCTTTAGTTGTATATTCCTGCATGCCAAGGGGTTGGACTCCATGGCTTTGTGATCCCCTCCTATGGCTCTATGATATAGCCACCTTCATATATGTGAAGAGGTGTCACATAGAAGATGTAGTAAGCTTGTTTTCTGCTGCTCCAGAAACTAGAATGAGAATTAATGGACTCAAATTGCAAGAAAAGTGATGCCACCTAAACAGTAGGAAGAACGTCTTGATGGTAAGAGTTGTTCGCCCTCCAGGGCGGTGAAACAGGCTCCTTCTTTGGAGGTTTTTAGGCAAAAATTAGGTGACCACTTCTCAGAAATGCTTTCTGCTATGGATTTCCTCCATTGGCAGTGGGTTGGGTTGGACTAGATGAGTCCTCTGAGGTCCTTCTGGTTCTGTGATTCAATGGTTCATATTCCAGCACTCCCTCAAACCCTCAATATATAAAGAATCCTACACAGTGCTTGGAAATGTAACTCTGTGGACTACAACACCCAGACTCTCCCTACAAGCATGTCATTAGGAATTTGGGAAGCTGTAGACCACAAAAGTCAACTTTTTCTGAGTTTTTTCTATGACTGTACATCCCCATCCAGTAAGTTACACCATGCTGCCCCTCTACCCTTGTGGTCCCTTCCGACTCTAAGATTCTGTGGTTCCTGACACCAGTTAGATTCTGGCCATTGTTTTCGGGAGGCCCAGTTCATGTGAAATGCCATTTGGGCTGGCTTATGCACAAGCCAGTGTTCTCAGCGTTTCCTCTCACTTCTTCCTACTGTATAATCCCACATGCTTCTGTTTTCTGACAATGTTTATTCCCTGGGACTCTCTTCAAAGGTCTTTAAACACAGGTGGATGGTGCGGAGACCACACATGACAAGGCTTTGCTTTTTCTTTTCTCAGATTGGCCTGGCTTCCCTAGTCTACCAAAGCACCTTGCCACTTTAGGCACGGTTCTGGCCTTCCCTAGAAACACCCCCTTTGTGTAAACAGGGTAAAGCCTTTCTGTTGTTTATTGGTTTATGGTAACATGGTTCTGGATGATTATAACCACTGAGAATCATTCAGTTGAGACCAATGTTATGAAAAATAAAGTATAATCTTTATTAAAACAAATAGAATAACATACTGGTAAGTTCGAACAGATCTTCAGAAAGTTTCTAAACAGTTTCTTGTCTCTTTACGAAAGCATAAAGGCACAGGTTCCCCCTGCACCCCCCCCCCCAAACCCTCTGGCTTCCCTCTTTGCCAAAGGCTGTGGCCACTGTCTCTGGCCAGATTTAACAGTGGGTTGATTTTTCTTCTGCTTGTTTTCTGTCTTTCCCTGGGAAAACACCTCTCACCCAACTCCCCTAAACCGAATGAGAACTTCTCTGGCTGAAGGATTCACACTTTGTCTTGACCCTTGAAAGTCTGACTCTTTTGGAAAACTCTCTCTCCCAAACCAGTGTGCTGGCTATAAATAGATTTTCACTCAGGCCTCCAGTCCCTCCTTCACACTAAAGGGGTTGGGTTTGCCTCTGGAGTGGCCATTCTAGTTGCATGGCAACCTGCTACTGGACAGCTTTTCTACCACGCAGGATACCGCCCCCCGCAGTCAAGACTGATCTCTTCCAACAGGCCTTCCAAGACTAGCATTTCTATCGCCTCCCATCAATTGTCTTGCTGTTTTGTTAATAGTTAATTGATTGACTGTTAATTGTTGTGTGTTTTAAGGGGTTGTGTTAGGCGGGTTGGTGGGTGGGGAGGATTGGGTATGTTTTTAACGTCTTTTAATGTATTCAATGTATTTTCTGTTGTTCGCCGCCTCGATCCATGTGGAGAGGTGGGATAGAAATAGATTTATTATTATTATCATTATTATTATTATTATTATTTATTCTATTATTGATCTGTTTTGCACAAATGGGGTCCCCAGCTTCCAAAGTGCACCTGATATTGGAGTGGTTATAGTCCATGAGAAATCTCATTTTACTGTCTCTGCCGTCGTTTGGCTGATCGCAGGAAACAATTCAGCTGTTGCCGCCTGTTTTAGGATTAGCAAACCGGTCTTCCTGCTGAAACACCAGCAAGGTAAGCCAGCCTGTGTCTAATGGCCGGTGACACAAACATGCAGCTTAATGATGTAGACCTGAATCAAGGTGTGCGTTAAGAGCCCAGCTGTGTGGAGAAGCATTTGCTCTTGATTCATGTCAGCCCTAAGAAATAGATCAGGTGCAACAGATAGGAAAGCTGCTGTCTGGAAAGTAGAAAAGTAGAAAATGCTCTGGACCTGTTTCCTCCATAGAGGGCAGGGATGGACCCGTGCCAAGAGTCAGCAGCCCAATTTCATCTGTACCAGACCCAGTAGCACCCCTCCTAACAGCAACAGGAATGGTTGAAGCACCCCTCTGAAAGACAACAAGAATGATGGTAATAGAGAAACAGAAGTCAGTTCTGGAAGCTTTCAGGCTGTTTCTTCTGCTGTTCTTTTCCCCCTTTGTTTTGAGATGAAGTTCAGGAGTAACGCCCTTTAAGCACAAAGACCTTGAGGTGGAGAAAGGTTTGGCAAAAATATTTCTTCCAGATGGCAGGCCAGGGACTTGCCGCTGGTAGCCTGCAGACTGGACAATTCCCATCCATAATGTTGTTGTTTTTGTGGTTGTGTGCCTTCAAGTCATTTCTGACTTACAGTGACCCTAAGGTGAACCGATCACTGTAGGGTTGCTGTAAGCCGAAAATGACACGAAGGCACATGACAGCAAGTCACACTATGCAATTACAGCAACGTGATTGCACTTTTGTTGCCTTGGCAACATCCTGTGGCATCCTGGGGTTTGTGCTTTAGCAAGGCACTAAAAGAACCCTCTGGCAGAGAATTCTAAATGTTGTCGTTGTTGTGTGCCTTCAGTTAGTTTCCAAGTTACGGTGACCCTAAGGTGAGCCTATCATGACCTGTGCTGAGGCTGAGAGTGTGTGGCATGCCCATGATCACCCAGTGGGTTTCCACAGCGCTGGTCTCCAGGGTCATAGTTCAACTCTCAAGCCGCTCCCCCACACTGGCCCTTCATCCATAATGTAGGCAGTTCCTTGTGGCTCTTTCCAACTAATATTCTATGACTCTGTGATACGGAGCATCTATCATAAAGTCAGTTCCATATCATAGAATCATAGGATATTAATTGGAAAGGACCACGAGGGCCGTCTACTCCAACCCCCTGCCCATGCATGAATACACAATTACATAGAATCATAAAGCTGGAAGAGACCCCAGGGACCATCCAGCCCAACCCCCTGCTATGCAGGAACACCCACCAAAGCACTCCCAACAGGTGACCATCCAGCCTCTGCTTAAAAATTTCCAAAGAAGGAGACTCCACTACACTCCGAGGCAGCAGATTCCACTGCCGGACAGCTCTGACCGTCAGGAAGTTCCTCCTGAGGTTCAGGTGGAATCTCCTTTCCTGCAGGAGATTACAGCACTCCTGAAAGATGATTATTGAACCTCTGCCTAAAGACTTCCAAAGAAGGAGAGTCAACTACCCTCTGAGATGATTTATTCCACCGATGAACTTCTCTTGCAGTAAAAAAAGTTCTCCCTAATGGTCAAGTGAAATCTCTTTTCTTGTAATTTGAATGCATTGGTTTGTATCCTAGTTGCTGAAGCAGCAGGGAAAAGCTCGCTTCATTTTCTGCGTGGCACACCTTCAGATATTTAAAAATGGCTGTTGTGTCACCTTCCGGTCTTCTCTTGCTGAAGCTGAACATGCTTAGCTCCCTAAGTCGTTCCTCATGAGGCTTGGCTTCCAGATCTTTGATCATCCTCTTTGTCCTTCTGTGAAAAAAAATCCTTTAAGGTTTGAAATTTGGTAGAGGGACCTTCCTCTATTGGCCAACAATATGCTATGGGGAGGACATAGGAGGGGGCCTTCTCTATTTTGTCCCCCCAGTTAGGGAACCCCCTCACCTTAGAGGTCCAATCAATACCTCCTTTGCTGTTATTTTGGCTTCCTAAATTGTTTAGTATGTTTTTAATTTTTTAAAATCATTTTTTAAAATATTTTTTGTTACCCACCTCTCCCCAAGGCTCAAAACAGGGTACAACGTGAATTAAAATACAGTTAAAAATACATCACAAGTTAAAATATATTAAAAATAGATAAGAACATTTAAAATACAAATATATCATAGCAAAAACACATCATTGGTTAAAACACATAGCCTTCTAAAATCTTTTTTTCCTTGTTGTTCTTTACATTGCTTTAAATTTTCCATGTTGTTTTATTGTATATTGCCCTGAGATCTTCAAATAGAGGGTGGGATGGAAATGTTTTGATGAACTAACATGATAAATACCCAACTGATAGAGCAGAGATGACTGAGTGGGTGGTAGGACTTTGTGGAATTTTTAGAGTATATGACTAGTGATAAATGGGTCTTAGAGCAAATCTCCCTAGAAGCCAAGATGACTAATCATTATACTTTGGACATATCATGAAAAGACAGGACTCATTAGAGAAGACAATAATGCTTGGTGAAGTGGAAGGCAGCAAGAAAAGAGGAAGTCCATATTACACGTCCACCAAGGAAGGCCTGGCTGTCTTGAGTTTGTAAGACCTGAGCAAAACTGTGATTACTGGTTAACTTGGCACTCTCCCATTAAGGGGAAGGTCTCCCATCAAGAGAAATGATGGTACCACTCTGTTCTGCTTTGGTTAGCCCTAACCCGTGTCCAGTTATGGGCACCACAGTTCAGGAGGGATATTGACAAGCTGGAAGGTATCCAGAGGAGGACAACCAAAATGGTAGAAGGCCTGGAAACCGTGAGACCCTATGAGGAGCGGCTTAGGGAGCTGAGGATATGTAGCCTGGAGAAGAGAAGGTTAAGAGGTGACATGATAGCTATGTTGAAATAGCTGAAGGAGTGTCATATGAAGGATGGAGCAAGCCTGTTTTTTGCTGCTCCGGAAACTAGGACATGGAGCAATGGCTTCAAACAACAAGAAGAGGTTCCAACATTAGAAAGAACTTCCTGAGGGTAAGAGCAGTTCAACAGTGGAATACACTGCCTGGGAGTATGGTGGAGTCTCCTTCTTTGGAAGTTTTTAAACAGAGGTTGTATGCCCATCTGTCGGGAATGCTTTGACGGTGTCTACCTGCATGACAGAAGGAGGTTGGATTGGATGTCCCTTGCGGTCTCTTCCAACTCTATGATTCCTTGACTCATAGGGTTGCCATAAGTTGAAATCAACTTGGCAGCAGCTAACAACAACAAATGCCTTCTAGAAGGATTCATGTACCTTGGTAAGTTTTGTTTGCAACCCACAGCAACACTGGAGCACTTCAGCAAACACACTTCTGTGAGTTAACGTATTCTAACTGTACTTACTCCGTTCTGCATAGGACTGCTGTGACAAATAGTTACTGCAATGCAGTGTTTGGGCTGCAAGTAAATGGGTCCTTGAATGTAAGCAGGAAATATGATTAATGCGTGAATAATAAACATTTTGTATCTTTTTTGAAGCTTAATTGTGTTCTTCCATCCAAAGTGCTTCTCCTACAACTTCAAAGTAGGATGATTAGACCAAATTCAAATAGTATCGCCGTTCGCCTCCAGCTGCCTGCTTTCCTTTTGCGAAGATGCATTTGTACGTTAGTCATCAGCGGAAAGTTAGCATCCCATCATTCATTCTCTGAAAGCAGAAAGGCATTTGGAACCAGTTTCCACTTTGCAATGATGGACATGGCTTGGGAATGAAGGCTGAAGGTGAAATTTGTCCAGTTTTGGGTTCAAGAATGGAGGCATAGTGAATTGGAGACGACAGATTGTTTAACGACACAGTGCTGGTCCAGATGTCCAGCGTTCAATCTGAGCAGTTTGGCACTGAAGCAAACATATACCTTCCTATTTATAGCAGTTTTAGAAAACCTGTCAGGCGACAACATATAACAATGTATAGCAAATCAGAGGAAGGTTGAGGTGGTGGTAGTGGTGGTGTATCTTCAAGTCATTTCTGACTCATGGAGACACAAAGGCAACTCCGTCATGGGGTTTTCTGGGGCTGAGAGTGTGTGATGTGCCCAGGGTCACCCAGTGGATTTCCGTGGCCAAGCAGGGAATCCAGCCCCGATCTCGAGGGTCGTAATCCAGTGCTCAAACTACTATACCCCACTGGCTCTGTCAGGGGAAGATATTGGAGATGTATTAGCTAATCGTGAAACAGCGGTCATTAAGCCAGAATGGAAAAGCTCCAGTCACGCACCATGTAAAAACTATTCGTGTTGAACCTGTTCATAACTTGTTGGCTAGTTACTGATACTAATAGAAAGTACTAGTTAGTCAGCGGGAGAGTAGAAATGTTCTGGTAATGTTCAGTAGTATTTCCTTGAGATTCCTAAGAACTCAATAACTCTTTGTTGTTGTTGTTGTCTACCTTGAAGTCATTTCTGATTTGCGGCATCCCTAAAATGAACCTGTCATACTTAGGTTTATTTTGTTTTTGGCAAGGTTTAGTCTGCAGAAGAGACGGTTAAGAGGGGACATGATAGCCATGTTTAAATATTTGAAGGGATTGGCACACTATTTCATATGTGGTGGTGATGTCCTAAGGCTAAAAAGTACTGGAATGATATTCATAATATGATATGTACAATATTAAGGGTTCAACTGGATAAGATACCTGAACTGTATCTGTTAAATATGACGTACATAGTAGATGGAACTGACATAAAGAACTATTGGAGAATATTACTATATATGATTACGACAGCTCGTATTGAATATGCGAGGTTATGGAAAACTGAACAAATACCCCACAATAGAGCAATGGTGGGCAACTTTTATTGAAAATTGGAATGCAGATGTAGTCTCTCAGAGACTGAAAGGAAAATCAGATGATGATATCAATAAAGAATGGCAAATTGTGCTGGATATGGATGGGGTTTTGACAGGAAATAGTTCTTAATTCATGGTAATATGATAGCAAGAAGGAGAAAAATCAGAGAAATATCATGGAACATGTAAAGTTGGGTTGAAATGCAGGAACTATCTCGGTATTGTGATAAATTCGTTCCGATGCATAATGATAGTATGTCAATGATATAATGGTTTATGTCATCCAGAGAGGAGTGGAGGATAACTGTAACAATCCGGTAAATGTACAGTGAGAAATGTATGTTTTATATGATGAACTATAATAAAAATTATAAAAAAAAATATTTGAAGGGATGTCATGTCAAGGAAGGAGTGGGCTTGTTTTCTACCACTCCAGAGACCAGGACAAGGAGCAACGGATTCAAGCTGCAGGGAAGGAGATTCCACCTGAACCTCAGGAAGAACTTCCTGATGATCAGAGCTGTCTGGCAGTGGAATCTGCTGCCTCGGAGCGTGGTGGAGTCTCCTTCCTTGGAAGTTTTTAAGCAGAGGCTGGATGGCCGTCTGTCGGGAAGGCTTTGATGGGTGTTCCTGCATGGCAGGGGGTTGGGCTGGATGGCCCCTGACGTCTCTTCCAACTCTTCGATTCTATGATTCTGTGTTTGGCAAAGGGTTTCCCATTGCCTTCTTGTTAGGTGAGAGTGTGTGACTTGCCCAAGGTCACACATTGGGTTTCCATAGCTAAGCAGGGATTCAAGTCCTAGGCCATTTCTGTACAACGTCAATATCCCACAACAGCAGGGGTTGTTTCTGGTCTAGGGGTTTTGCTGCTGCGTGACATTGTAGCTATCCAGCTGGTATCCCATCCCCAAGTTTTGCAAAACCACATTCCAGAAAAAATCCATGAAGAGCCACCATTAGCACTTCAATCCCGTCAGCGGGCTCACTGCGGTGCCATAATAGCGCTTGATATCACTTCCTGTTGTTGCGGATACAGCAGTGGGCAGGGCGTGGGCGTTCCCGGTTTGTCCCCCCTCCGTGATTCCCATGACATGGTAACTTTGAAATCTGCACCTCTTTGTGTTTATTTTAAATTTCTCCTTCGATTTAATTTTTTTTAAATACATATTTTAGCATTATGGCGTGAAAATGCAGTAAGGTATTGGTGTGTTGTGCTGTTACAGCATTGCTGCACTAGTACAGCTTACAAACAAAACAAAACAAGACTAATTGGGATGGTGGGGTGGGGTAAAGATGGGGAAGGCGAGTGGCCAGGGATGTTGTTGTGTGGAAGGAACATCGGTGGCAGTAATGTTACTCATCCATCTGCTTTGGTTAGACCTCATCTGGAATCCTGTGTCCAGTTCTGGGCAAGAAGGACATGGTCAAGCTGGAGAAAGTCCAGAGGAGGGCCGCCAAAATGGTGAGGGGCCTGGAAGCCATGCCCTATGAGGATAGACTCAGAGAGCTGGGGATGTTTAGTCTGCAGAAGAAAAGGTTAAGAGGGGACATGATAGCCATGTTTAAATATTTGAAGAGATGCCATGTAGAAGAAGGAGAGTGCTTCTTTTCTACCGCTCCAGAGACCAGGACAAGGAGCAATGGATTCAAGCTGCAGGAAAGGAGATTCCACCTGAACCTCAGGAAGAACTTCCCGATGGTCAGGGCTGTCCGGCAGTGGAATCTGGTGCCTCGGAGTGTAGTGGAGTCTCCTTCCTTGGAAGTTTTTAAGCAGAGGTTGAATGGCCATCTTTCAAAGGGAGTGCTTTGAGGGTGTTTCTGCATGGCAGGGGGTTGGACTGGATGGCCCCTGGGGTCTCTTCCAACTCTACATTTCTATGATTCTATGATTCCATGATTAAGGCAGGAGGGTGCAGAAAACAGAGCTCTTAACCTGCTACCCTTGTACGAATGGCAACGCTGGGATTGTAACAAAAGACCTTACTAATGAGGTTTGGTGCGGAAAGAGCCCTAGTCCCACACACAAGACTGCTACACCTCTGAATGGCTTTCTGTTGTTACTAAGTGCCTTCCAGTTAACTCTGACATGCAGCATCCCTACTATCAGTTTTTCTTGGCAAGACTTATTTAGAGGCAGTTGTCATTGCCTTTTTCCGAGGCTGAAAGAGTATGACTTGCCCAAAGTCAGCCAGTGGATTTCTCGTGCTGAGCAGGGTTTCAGAGATTTGCCTCCCAGCACTCAAACCACTATACCAGTGGTTCTTAACCTCTTTGTCATAACGGATCCCTTTCAAATAGCTTTTGTTGCTGCAGGCCACCAAGACTGAACTGAAGAAATTAAAAACATAATGGCAAGAAATGTCAGAGGCTTTCTCTGAGAGTCATTCACTTGCATATTCTCTCACTGTGTGCAGAAGTAAGAAGTGCTGAGTGCATATTTTTTTTGCTTTCAAACAATTATTTTCATAAGTTCTGAATGGTTTGAGATATTTCAATGCAACTTTGTACAAATGACTCCTGTTCTTTGAGATCAATGCATGATCGTCTGCCTTCCTTCCTTCCTTCCCTCCCTCCTTCGTTCCGCCTAATTTAACTGTAAAAGCTCAGAGCATTTCTTCAAGCCTCTGTGGACCCCCTGTGAGGACATTACAGACCACAGGTTAAGAAGCACTGCAGCAGAACACGCTGGCTTTTTAATATCTTCACAGCTTCTACATTTTCCTTGACTTAGAAGCCTTTTCCTTGAGCTTGGCTCTGCTTTACTTTGGCCTTGTAGTCAACCTTCAACCTTTCCCTTCTTAGCCTGTATCTCATAGTTTGTGGAAGGGCAGGAACGTGGACTGGGGGTGAGGCTCAGCTGGTGGCTTTTTGGGCACAGAATGGAACCGTGACATGGAATCAGTAGTGATGCTGAATCTGTCTTGGGTTGTGGCCCAGATTTTAAAGGAAGTGCCCAAAGAGGCGAGTCTGTCTGGGGGATAGGCTCTAGCACCCTGGACATTTCCTTTAAAATATGGATTAAAACGTGGAACGAACGTGGAAGTCAGACACTGCACCTTCATGGAATCCAGGGGTGTGAACTTGTCAAAACTGTTCCTGCTGGACCTAGACTTCTTCCAAACAAATTGGGCTCCAACACCTACCCAGCTAGGCTGGTCTGTGGTTGCTGGGGATGATGGGTGTTTTAGTTCAAGAGCTCTGGAAGGCGTCAGGTTAAGGAACATAGTGCTTTATCTCAGCAGTAGATTCCTTTTGAGGTAACAAAACAGTTAGTAGCTTCTAGGTTCAGAGCTTTGTAGCATTTGGGGCTCGCTAAGTCCAAAATCTTGGTAACACTGGAACAGTATTTGGGGTACAAGGGAACTCCATCATGTGTTTCATATACGTCATTTTGCCTATCTGCCTTCAAAGCTGGAGGCAACCTTCAAAACTGGTAGAAGCAATGTAAAAAAAAAACATTTCATGTGTCAAAAAGCAACACAAAACACATTTGGATGAAACTGCGGCGGAATAACGAATCTGGTGAAAACACGAGTCTTCCTTCAAAGCCCAGAAGAACATCTCTCTTTAGAAGAGCATCCCTTTTGGTGAAAATCCTAACAGGAAATCCACAGGCATCCCTTTCCAGGAGTAAAAGAATAAACGTGTTAATGTGATTCGCTGAAGGTCTCTGTGCTTTTTACTCCTGAACAGAGATGCTTACGGGTACACCCGTGTCACTGAGCATCACATTGGCAAGCTCCTAATAAACTGCTAAATAACTCCAGCCCTCATGGGAATGCAACTTGTAAGCTGTTACAGAAAGCTAATCACTTTGGGGGGTCTATTTCGCAAGTTTTCATTAAGGGAATAGCTGGTTCATCACCTGGATTGGCTTTGAACTGTTCCTTCGAATTCAGTGGGACTGATTTGCACGTAAACAGACATAGCCCCCCATTCCCAGATTTTCTGTGGAACCTTTGCAATGCAAAACAAGTAGAAATACAGTTCTGTTATTCAGAGCTGGAATAATCTGAGAAGGAAGCATAAGGAAATAGCTGTTTTTAGGCCATTTCTGCACTGCACGGTTATAGTGCTGCTATTCCAGTTTCAACATCCGATGGAATCCTGGGGTTTGCCGTTTAGGGAGGGGCCTTTAGAAACCTCAGCCAGAGGCCCCTTGGGCTTCACTATACTACAAAGCCCAGAATTCCCCCAAGGATGTTGCCAGGCCAGTAAAAGTGAAATAATAGTACTTTAACAGTGCAGTGTGATAGGACTATACATGTATGGCCACAGTGGCAGGCTACCTGCATACTGAAAGAGAATCATAGAATCATAGAAATGTACAGTTGGAAGAGACCCCCGGGGCCATCCAGTCCAACCCCCTGCTATGCAGGAACACCCTCAAAGCACTCCCTTTGACAGATGGCCATCCAGCCTCTGCTTAAAAACCTCCAAAGAAGGAGACTCCACTACACTGCAAGGCAGCGCATTCCACTGCCAGATAGGCCTGACTGTCAGGAAGTTCCTCCTGAGATTCAGGTGGAATCTCCTTTTCCTGCCACTTGAATCCATTGCTCTTTGTCCTGGTCTCTGGAGCAGCAGAAAACAAGCCCACTCCCTCCTCTACATGGCATCCCTTCAAATATTTAAACATGGCTCTCATGTCCCCTCTTAACCTTCTCTTCTGCAGACCAAACATCCCCAGCACTCTAAATCTATCCTCATAGGGCATGGCTTCCAGGCCCCTCACCATTTTGGTGGCCCTCCTCTGGACTTGCTCCAGCTTGACCATGTCCTTCTTGAATTGGGGTGCCCGGAACTGGACACAGGATTCAAGATGAGGTCTAACCAAAGCAGAGTAGAGTGGTACCAGTACCTCCGTCGATCTAGACACCATACTCCTGTTGATGCAGCCGAGAATCCCATTGGCTTTCTTGGCTGCCGCATCACACTGCTGACTCATGTTCAGCTTGTGGTCTATGAAGACTCCTAGATCCCTTTCACACGTACTGCTATCCAGCCATGTGTCATCCATCCTATATTTCTGTATTCCGTTTCTTCTACCTAAGTGTAGGACCTTACACTTCTCTCTGTTGAATTTCATTTTGTCAGCCTTGGCCCAGCTCTCCAATCTGTCCAGGTCATTTTGAATTTTGATCCTGTCCTCTCACTGTGTTTCCCCATGTCAGGCATGGGCAGCTGTGGAGGGCGATTTGGGCCGATTTTCACAACTGTGTCTCCATCAGTGGGCCATGCAGGCACACACCAAAGTCCTTAAAAACACTTTTTAAAAAACAATTCCAAAGCAGCTTCTTGCCCAGCCCCACAAAATGCAATGGTGTTGCTTCCTCCACAGCCCTTCCTCTCCCATTTTGAAAGCTTACCAGAAACTCCCCAAACTGACCAAAAATTGATGGAAATTTAAGCAGGAAGTGAGTGGCGCCACTCCTGGGTTCAATTTTGGCTGACTTTCAACCGATTTCCAGCAGATTTTTAAAGTATATATAAACTAATACAGAATTTTGGAAGGGAATGGAAAGGAGTATCAGACTGGGTAAAGACATAGATTTATAAGATGTAGAGATAATGGAAACAAGATAAAGGGTAATTGTTTTTATTGATAATGGAAATGTAATAGCTCTTTTGTGTGAACAGAAATAATGTAGGTTCAACTGGAGAAATATAAGCAGAAGTGGGGGAGGTGGGATACATTTAAAGAAGATGCGACCCACTTGTACCTTTTTTTATTTGGTAACTAATCTTTGATAAAAACATTACAAAATTGATAAATAAATAAAGTATGTGGTGACATAGGGGAAGCAAGACCACAGGGTTTTTCCCAATGGTTTTGAGCTGTTTGGGCAGGATTGGGATGGCGGTAAAAAAAAAAAAAAAACCAGGATTTTTTTTCAAAATACTTAGAGGTTCTGGAGGCTTTCAGGGGTCATACTTTGCCCAAACTTGCCCTGCATGGATAGCTAGCTGTGTGAACTTGCAAGGAGTTTCAGGGAGATTTAGACATAATATTGAAATCTCCAGTCTGCTCCGATGTTGACAGATTGATCTTGATGTCAACTTAAACAAGTCTCCGGTGGCTCCAACTGGGTCAACTGAGTTTATTGGTGCACTAGTGGACTCAAACTAAGCACATGTATTTTTTTTGTAAGGGTGGAGAATATAGGAGCCGGCTCCTAAAAGGATCAACAGGCAGCAAAACTGGTCTCCTTACGCCATTCTTAGATGGGAGACTTTAGAGACTTGCATTTGGAAGACAGTTTTTTGAATGCTGTGTTATCACAGTTGGTGTAAATGTGATTGAAAGAGAAGGAAGCAAAAACTAGAATTCACAGAAGCAACAACAAACACATCTCAAGTTGCTCAAAAGATCGTCTGTTTATTAGTAGAAATTTCTAAAGTTTGATTCAGAGTAAGTGTGCACAGGCCATAGACTGTGGTCTATGGCAAGATGCAACTCTTTGACTTCACTTGTGTGGCCCTTGAATCTCCCTGTTTAAAAAAAAAAATTCAGTGTGATTTTTGGGGAACGCTTGGCGTAACAACACATAGGACGTCCTCCAAATGTGTGAAAGTATGCAAACGTGGCCCCGACTCAAATACTGTACCCAAATACTTTTATTTTTTTTGCAGTCCCAGCCAAACTTCCTGTCACCATTTTGTGAGCATCTGGAGAGGAAAATAGATATATTTTGGCTTGCTGAGAGGGTGGGATGAATATGGGGAATTGGCCCCTGCTTCCCACCCCTCTGGATAATGTACAAATGTAATAACGATTTTATCTAATGTGTTGTTATGTATCCCTGTGTTGTCCTTTTGTGATTTTATGAAGAAGGCCTCAGGAGCATACATAGACCAAGACATAGTGGGCTTTTGTACTAGTAAACGCAGCATGCTTTTGAACATCTTGAGATGTTTCTCTTCTTTCTTCTGTAGAAATGATTGGCCAAAGTGTGCTATGAAGCCAACAGCTGTAAGAAGATTTGTAGCAGGTCTAGCCTTTAGATCCTTTGCGTGGAACCTCTCATGAAGTGTCTTGGTTGAACATCACAGAAGAATGCAGTTGTGATTTTCTCCTTTTTGCCTCTCGCCTGCAGGTACTCTGAGCGAAGCCTTACCAAGTGCATCGGGATTACTATAGAGACCAGGCCGGACTATTGCTTGAAACGGCATCTGAGTGACATGTTGTCTTATGGATGCACAAGGCTGGAGATTGGGGTGCAGAGTGTCTATGAGGATGTGGCCAGAGATACTAACAGGTGAGGTCTTGAGGGAGAAGGAAAACTGGCTTGGATAACTTTATTTATTTTTATTTTAAAAAAAAAATTGTTAAAATTTTCAATAAAAAAACAATAAATAAAAAACCCTCCCTGCTTCCAGACATCAATTTTCCCAGTTGAATCTGAGTTTAATATTTCATTCCATATAAACATTCAGTTCCATATATTATCTCTATTTTATAACAATCATAAACTATTACTTTTAGCTTATATTTTACTGTTTACATTTTATTTTCTATCACCTCATTTTGTCTCCCTTCTTTCTCACAGCCTTCTTTCTTTTCCCCTATTTCATTCTTTTACCCAGTTCAGTACCTCTCGCCATTCTCTTTCAAAGCCCTGGACTGGCTTATTTTTAAGTGAAAAAGTTAGCTTTTCTGTCACTACCATATCCAGGACTTAGAGGCTTGGATAACTTTAAAAGATTTACTAAATTAACAGTGGAATCCCAGAATTGCTACGTTTAGTCTAGCCTAGCTAGTCTTCATCATCTAACTTCTTGCCAATGCAGGAATTTCAGACCCTGAACATTCCTGCCATATGGCCATCCAACTTCCGTATATTCAGGATCATAGAATCATAGAGTTGGAAGGGATCCCAGGGGCCATCCAGTCCAACCCCATTCTGCCTTGCAGGAAGACACATCAAAGCAAGCCCAACAGATGGCCATCCAGCCTCTGTTTAAAAACCTCCAAAGAAGGAGACTTCGCCACACTCCACCGAGGCAGCAGCATATTCCACTATTTATGTGTATGTGCCTGAAATTATCTGTTGACATATGATGACCTCATGAATTTTGTAGGGTTTTCTTAGGCAAGGTATACTCAGAAGGGGTTTTGCCACTGAATTATAGTCTATAGCACCTGGCTTTTGTTGGTGGTCTCCCATCCAAGTACTAACCAGGGCTGACCCTGCTTAGCTTCCAAGGTCCAATGAGATCCATTGCCTTTAGGGTATTTAGACTCAGGTTCTGCATACACCTCTCCAAAGAAGAAGAAGAGTCCATTGTTTTCTGAGGTACTTAGTTCCACTGTTGGACATCTATTTCAGGAAGTTTTCTTCCTGTTGTGAGTCAGAATTTTCTTTCTCGCAGTTTGAGTTTTGAAGGGCTGTCACTTGGAAGATGGAATGAGCGTGTTCTCCAGAGGCACAAGCCAATTGTTTCATGTTGAGTGTTGGGAACAGTGGTGGACTGACCTTGGTTGGAGTTTTTTAAACAGAGAAGAGACAGCCATCTTTATGAGATGTCTTAATGATAGATTTCCACAGTGAACGGTTGGGCTATTGGCCCTTGAGGTCCATTCAAGCTTGGTGAATACACTGGTTCAGGTCCTGCCTTCTGGAACAGCAAATACCAAGTTTACTCCACCACTTCTCCAGGGTAAATTTGCCCAACTCTCTTAACTTGTTCTCCAGACTAAACCCTTTTATTGTTTTGGTTGTCATCTTCTGGACAGCTTCCAGCTTGCTAACATCCTTTTTAAACTGTTGTCCAGGAGAGATCAGTTGGTGGCTGTTAGTCAAAATATCTTTATGCAGCTTCTCTTGCTCTGTGGAACTTTCTTCCTGTTATCATTTTGATTGTGTGAAATCTCTCACAGACAGAGGTTCATTAAAGAAAAACACCTTTCTGCTGTGTATCAGGCTCACGCTAATTTATTTGTGGGATTCTAGACCACAAATCATAGGAAGCAAATGATAATAACTAATAAATTGTGGTAATAATGAGAGGAATTCGTAGGAGTTCTTTGCAATGAAGGCAAGGACTTCTTGGATTGGATGGGCCCATTTCACCAAGGGTCTCATAGAATCATAGAAATGTAGAGTTGGAAGAGACCCCAGGGGCCATCCAGTCCATCCCCGTCATGGAGCTGGAAAAGAGGCCAGGAGAGGAGAGCCTCTCCTGAGATGCTGGCACTTGCTGCCCATGGGCAAAGGGCAGCAAGAGCGATTGAAGCTGTAGACCCACATAGAATCATAGAGTTGGAAGAGACCACAGTGGCTATCGAGTCCAGTCCCCTGCCATGCAAGAACAAACACTCAAAGCGCCCCCAGCAAATGGCCATCCAGCCTCCACTTAAAAACCTCCAAAGAAGGTGACTCCACCACACACTGAGGCAGCAGCATATTCCATTGTCGAACAGCTCTGACTGTGACAAAGTTCTTCCTGATGTTTAGGTGAAATCTCTTTTCCTGAAGTTTGAATCCATTGCTCCATGTACTAGTTTCTGGAGCAGCAGAAAACAAGATTGCTCCATCTTCAACATGAGATCCCTTCAAATATTTAAACATGGCTATCATCTCTCTTCTTAACCTTCCTTTTGTCAGACTAAACATCCCCAGCTCCCTAAGCTGCTCCTCATAGGGCTTCATGGCTTCCAGACCCTTCACCATTTTGGTCGCCCTCCTCTGGACATGTTCCAGCTTGTCGACATCCTTCTTGAATGGAGGTGCCCAGAACTGGACACAGGATTCCAAATGAGGCCTAACCAATGCAGAATAGAGTGGTACATTACCTCCCTTGATCTAGACGCCATACTCCTATGGATGCAACCAAGAATCGTGTTGGCTTTCTTAGCTGCTGCAGCTACCTAAACAACCATAACTCCTCTCCTCTCCTCTCCTCTCCTCTCCAGCAATTCACCTGCCTGAACTCAACCAGCAACTACATTCCCCTCTTTAGGGTTTCCCCACCTGCTGGGCCAAACCAATAACACAGAGGAGTTACACCTACACTACTGCCTTCTTGATGCCAAACTATGACCTTTCTGTTCTCCTGGGATTTTTAAGATCTGCCATTTAGTTCTCATGGTTTGTTTTTCACCACTCTTCCTGCAGGCTGCTTTAGCTTTTGTAATCCACGTTGCATTTTGTATTGGACTACTAGCATGTGTCTCTTAGACTTCTTATCTGTGCAGGCTTCTAATCATTTGCAGGGTACACTGTGTTTTTAATCTGCACTGTGCCTAAAGAGACTTTGTCTACAAGACCCTTAAGAAATCTAATAAATAGTCAGAAATAATAAAGTATCATCAAATGCCAGAAGGGAGTTAGCCAGAATAAGAAATACCAGTGCCAGTTTCCTGGGAGGAATTTTCTTCCAGATCTCTAGACCAAAACTCTTGGCGGGGTGATTATGGGCTGGATTAGTTTGGCAGGGCATGAAGGACTGAAAGTGTATTCATCTGTAGCATCATTCTGATGTGGGAGAGACATGGAGATGCAGTTTGGGAAAAATGGAAGCGATTTGTCCACCCAGGTGAAGGCCCAGAAAGAGATTGTATGCCCAGTGGAGTGGAAAATGCTTCTTTCTCTTCATTAATCGCCTGTTGGTGGGAGCAAAAAGGATCCCTTGCTAGATAAGTCTGTTGGGTGGCTGTCAGTGAACCATAGGGAGCACGTTGATTAAGGAGCAGACAGCAGCAGGCCTGGGGTAAAATTGACCCAAGTTCTGCATTGGGCTGTCAAACAACAACATTGTTCAGAAGAGTTGAGCGCAAAGAAGGCAGATGAGAGAGCATTTACAAGAATTTGGGCCAGGTTGTTTATGGAAATTTGAGATTTGTTTTTCAGGCATTTCAAACATTTGTCGAGGAGGGAGCAGGCTTGTTTTCCACAGCTCCAGAGACTAGGACAAGGAGCAATGGATTCAAGCTGCAAGAACGAGGATTCCACCTGAACCTCAGGAAGAACTTCTTGACTGTCAGGGCTGTCCGGCAGTGGAGTCTGCTGCTGCCTCAGTGGAGTCAGGTGGAGTCTCCTCCTTCTTTGGAGGTTTTTAAGCAGAGGCTGGATGGCCATCTGTCCAAGGGAGGGCTTTGATGTGTGTTCCTGCATGGCAGAAGGGGGTTGGGCTGGATGGCCCCCGGGGTGTCTTCCAACTCTGTGATTCTGTGAAACTACCTGTGTAGAATCATAGAATCATAGAGTTGGAAGAGACTCCAAGGGCCATGAGTCCAACCCCCTGCTATGCAGGACACCCATCAAAGCATTCTCAACAGATAGTCACTCAGCCTCTCCTTAAAAACCTCCAAAGAAGGAGACTCCACCACACTCCATTGAGATAGCAGCAGATTCCACTGCCAGACAGCTCTGACCATCAGGAAGTTCTTCCTGAGGTCCAATTGGAATCTCCTTTCCTGCAGCTTGAATCCATTGCTCCGTGTCCTAGTCTCTGGAGTGGTAGAGAACAAGCCTGCTCCCTCCTCGACATGACATCCCTTCAAATATTTAAACATGGCTGTCATGTTCCCCCTTAACCTTCTCTTCTGCAACTAAACATCCCAGCTCCCTAAGGCGTTCTTCATAGGGCCTCATGGCTTCCAGACCCTTCACCATTTTGGTTGCCCTCCTCTGAACATGTTCCAGCTTGTCGACATCCTTCTAGAATCATAGAGTTGGAAGAGACCCAAGGAATGGCCAGTCCAGTTCAGCCCCATTCTGTCATGCAAGAATATGCAATCAAAGCACTCCGAACACATGGCCCTCCAGCCTATTTTAAAAACCTCCAAAGATGGAGACTCCACCACACTCAGAGGCAGCGTACTCCACTGTCAAACTGCTCTTACCATCGGGAAGTTCTTCCTAATGTTTAAGTGGAATCTCTTTTCCTGAAGCTTAAAGCCTTTGTGTCCTAGTCCCTGGAGCAGCAGAAAACAAGCATGCTCCAACTTCCATGTGACATCCCTTCAAATATTTAAACATGGCTAGCATCATGTCACCTTTTAACATTTTCTCCTCCAGCCTAAACATAGCCAGCTCCCTAAGCTGTTCCCCATAGGGCCTCCAGGCCTTGTAATTGTTGTCAACTTTTATATTCAATTTTTTTTCATATATAAACAAATAGCATATTCCTGTTTGGTCTTGTTAGTTTCTTGCTTACTAAAATATTTGCTGTTGTTGCTATCTGCTTTCTTGTGGACTGTTCTGTGTCCCAGCAGTCTGATTGGAATGTTTGTGTTGTAATTATGTCTTTGAACTTTGTTCTAATTATTATCAGATTTTTTTCATCTGTGTTTCAACTTTTCTGATTTTTAAGTATGTTTTTATATTGCTGTAAACTGCCTTGAGTCCTTAACAGGAAAAAAGTGGGACAGAAATAAAAATGGTGAAGATGATGACGATGATAGCCAAATAAATTGTTTCTCCACCATATGTGTAAACCTTAAGCCTGTCTTTCTAGTGGATTCTGGGAGTTGTAGTCCAAAAAGTAACTTTTTCCCAGCTCTTGTAAGACCACCTAGAACTTCTTCAAGTTGAGCTTGGGTCAGATGGAGCCCTCAGCCCCCTGTGGTTGTATCAGGCACCTCAACTTTTCAGTTCATGTCTGCATCATTTGGATCTTTCCAATTAAGGACTCGTTTTCATTTATGAAGCTGCTTAATGTCTTCCTGCGGGGTGAGGTTGCCGGATAACAGCTTCGTCATAGTTTCAAAGGAGTAGCTATGTCATAACATGGGCATATATGAAAGAATACTTTTCAAAACCCAGTTTATTGCAAAACCTGAGAGCGGCAAAATGGATCAGCCGTGGTTGTGTTGTGGAGGGAGAATATTGTTTGCCTGGAAAAAGCTTAGCCAAAAATAGTTGGAGCTTAAAAAAAAAGAAAAAGGGCGGTAGAGAGTATTCAAAGCAGGCCTGTCGAAAGGGAAAGATATCCCTCTGGCAGTTTCTAGGAGGCAGAATCTGGGGTGTGGGCAGACTTTGCAGGTATACGCTGCCCCTGCTCACTGTATGCTTTTTTTTTTTATTTATTAAAACTAGATACAATACTGTCATCTCCACATTTCAGCACTATTTACATTTTTTACATCGTTAAAATCTTACATATACTGAAGAAAATTTTTTGTTTGTCTCACTATCCCTTTCACTTCCTACCTTCTTTAACTTGGTTCTTTATTCCTCTAATCTCTTCTCTTCAACATTTATTTTTCACCATTAACTATCCTTTTTATGCCACTTTAGCTTTCTTGTCTCTTTCTGCTTATACCATAGTCTAATCTTTCATTACCCATTACAGATCTTTTCCCAGTTTTCCTCAATATATTTCTTAATTTCCATCATTTCAGTCTTTTTATCTCCTCTTTGTTCTCCTTTCGTTGCTCTCAATAAGCTATCTAATGATGCATATTCCTGTAATTTACTCAACCATTCTTCCAATTCCGGGGTACTTTCTCTTTTCCAATATTTTGTGAATGTAACTCTAGCTGCTGTTATCATGTACAATATGCCATTCTTGTATTTCCTTTTTTCTTTTGTTAGTTGATGTAGCATATTCAATAAAAATATTTCCGGTGTTAACGGAATTTCTGTATTCAATATTTCTGTGATTGCCTGTATGCTTTTAAGGGCCCTGAATTCACAGGCCATTGTTAATTGTTATTAAGACTGAATACCTTTTCACAAAAGCCTGCAAAAGCATCATGTATTCCACAAGTCAGTATGTTCCTGGGTTTGACTTCTTTAAGAGAAAATTTGGTTCCAGAGGGTAGAGTTAAGACAGAAGGAATAGGGATAGATAACAGAAAGAATAGGGTTCCTACAGCAAAAAAAAAGAAGGGCAGTTCAATATGCTTCAGCAAAGTTGTTATTCAAGACCAAACGGTATGCACAAGTGAAATGAAGCAACCGTGTCAGATAAGCCTTGTGTAAGGAACGAAAAACACCGGGAACCTTCTATGTACCATTTAGAGCAGTGGTTCTCAACCTGTGGGTCCCCAGATGTTTGTGGACTTCAGCTCCCAGAAGCCCCAGCCACTATGGTCAATGCTCAAGGCTTCTGGGAGCTGAAATCCAAATACATCTGGGGACCCACAGGTTGAGAACCACTGATTTAGAGACTTCTTCCAAAATGCATCCAGGGATATTTTTTCCCCCTATCAAGCATGAGCAGGGCAGTTGAAGACAGAGTAGATTGGGTTGCCATAAGTCAAAGTCTACTTGATGGCAGTTTAACAGCAGCAATTAATTCCCTTGATCTGAATACTATACTGCTATTGATACAGCCCAGAATGGCATTGACTTTTTTGGCTACCTCCTCACCCTGTTGACTCATATGTAGCTTGTGGGCTACTATGACCCCTCCATCCTGCTCATGCTTCCTCCTTTCAAGCCAGGCATCAGCCATCCTATATTTGTACATTTCATTTTTCCTGCCCATACGTAGTGTAGGTGTGCTTGTCAACTTAATGCTGACCCCATGAATTTCGCAGGGTTTTCTGAAGCAAGGAATGCTGTTACCCTCCCCTACCGCCGCACCTACAGTTTACACAATTTTCATAAATTGGACTTACTAATGACTGGAGGACATGATCAAAGTCACGCTGACTGGAGAACGGGTCAAGCTGATCGGAGAAGTGTTCGAGGTCATAAGTCCAAAGAGGATCAGGAGGAAAACCCAACGTTAATGGATTTGTGCTAACCCTTTTGCCACTCCAGGCTCTTTAAATTTCCAAAGACAGTGAAAGACAAAACTCCCAGATTGGTGAGCAATCCCTCGATCTTACCCTGTGGAGATCTTCCCTACTTGACAGAACGTTAAGAGAGTGTCATGAGTCCCATCCATGTTTTGTCACTCCAGATTTAAGCAATCGGCTCATTCTGGACCCCTTTGTCAGTCCCATGGGAAAGCCATTACAGCTGTCAACGCACCCCTTCAGGGTGTGAAACAGAATATAAAAACCCCAGCCAATTGTAGTATCTAGTGCCTCAGACGGCTATTCCTCTGTGCTACCTTCAGAGGCTGTCTGAGTCCCTCCACTGTGATCCCTTCTTCAGGATCAATAACTATCTCCTTTTCTACCCGATTTCTCTCTTTCCAACCTTTCTTGCCTCATTTTTCCAATAGCCTTGTGTAGTTCTTAAAGAGTGTTTGATTTCTTGCATGTTTGTCAATTCAAATAGAATGCTTTGTTTAACTTTAACTGGACTCCTGTCTACAGTTAGTACTGATATTCGCGGGAGAAAAGATTCTGCCGTTACCCTCGTCCTGCAGGCCTCCTTTGAACTATAATTCCCCAAATTCTAAGGAGAAGCTGGTGTTGTGGGTGGTCCCCAACATCACCCACCTCTTGGGATAACAAGATTCAGAGGTGGTTTGGCCAGTTTCTTCCTCTCAAATGCATCCTGCAGCCACTGGTATTCGTTGGTGGTCTCCCATCCAAGTACTAACCAGGGCTGACCCTGCTGAACTTCCAAGATCAGACAGGATCTGGTGCCTTTAGGGTATTTGGGCCCTTCTAGGTGTAGTACCTGCCTTTTATCCCTGCTGAAAGAAAAGGTCAGAATCCTTATTCAGGCCTCTAAGGACCGAACATTTAGTATTAAAATCCCCCCACTTTCTTTTTTTAACAGAATCTTCTCATAAGGGAATTTCTGTGTGTCTGTGGCCCCAACAGGACTCAGGCCATAGCATGTGAAGGTTTATGACTGGCTGTGCATTTTGCCACATATTGCAGCCCGAGCCTTTCTGTCCTGTGTGTGGCATGTTTGTGTGTGAGAGAAAGTGTTTATGCAACAAAAGGGAAAAAGCAAAGAGAGTATCTTCTTTCTGCAGTGACAACATTCAAGCCGTACTGTGTCATTTTGCTGCCAGTCACTCCTTGTCACTTCTGATTCTTAACCCAAATTGTAGCAGATGCTGTCTGCATCTTTTCCAAGCTTTTTTGCAAGACCATGAAGATGCTTTCATCATTTTTGAAATTAGAGCCCTTGGGGCATGAAAGTTTGGTATCTTTTCACTGCCTTTCTGATAATGGCAAATGTAGGAGTCCCAGCTGTTCAGTCTGTTCAGTTTTTCTTCTCAGTAAAAAGTATGGGAGGGCAGGTCTCTGCCCCAAATGGCTTACAGTCTGGAAAAAGCACACACACACACACACACACAATCCAGAATAAAAAGCAGATAAAGGGAAAAGAAATGGCTTAATTATGTAGACTTCATTGAAGTAGGTGGGTATTGTAAAACAAGAGACACCAGAACAGCACAAACAAATATCAACTTTATTACTGTGTGGAATTTCTGTTATTGATTATATCAGTCATTTAATAGATTCTGTCATTCAGTTGATTTAAATCTCCCTCATGTTGATTTCTAACAGCTTCATTGTAGGACCACAGAACATAACTCCTCATGTTATCCTGATATATGTGTTCTTTATTTTCATTTCTGAGCATAATATTGGGTATAAAATTTAATATTTTCTCAGTTTATGCCAAAGCTCATTTCCTGTTCAGTTGATTATTTCGTTTATTGTTATGAAGTTACCTATTTATAATATCCCAATAAACCAATAAAAACTTAATGTTGCAAAATAGATGGGTGTTGGAATTGGGGTGGGTGCATGCCAAAGCCTTGATAACAAAACATGCTTTTTGAATTATTTCTCCATGTATACCTTTTCTCTGCTGCCACTGAAAACTGTTTCTTTGCATCCCTTTGAACTGCCCTGTCACAGAGCTGGGAGGGATAACCAGGCCCACATGGCCCCTGCCCTGCCATTTCAGGATCGCATAGCAAAATCATCCACAAAAGAAGTTCAAAGTTAACTGAAAATCTGACAAAATGGGAACCGGAGGTGACACAACATCCCTTTCAGCGCATAACAAACGTGACAGTCTAGCATGTCTGGTGAAGGAGAATGGGGAGATGACCACTGTATTCTGCTTTGGTCAGACCTCACCCCAAATCCTGTGTCCAGTTCTGGGCACCACAATTCAAAAAGGATATTAACAAGCCGGAAAGTGTCCAGGGGAAGCTGACCAAAATGGTAGAAGGCCTGGAAGCCATGCCCTCTGAAGAGCGGCTTGGGGAGCTGGGTATGTTTAGCCTGCAAAAGAGAAGGTTCAGAGTTGACATTTAGTTATTTAAAGGGATGTGATATGGAGGATGGAGCAAACCTGTTTTCTGCTGCTTCAGAGACTAGGATGTGGAGCAGTGATTTCAGACTATAGGAGAAGAGATTCCACCTGAAGCTCTAGAGACTAGGACACAAAGCAATAGCCTCAAACTGAAGGAAAAGAGATTCCATCTAAACATCAGGGAGAACTTCCTGATGGTAAGAGCAGTTCAGCAGTGGAATATGCTGCCTCCATGGAGTGTGGTGGAGTCTCCTTCTTTGGAGGCTTTTAAACAGAGGCTGGATGGCCGTCTGTTGAGACTGCTTTGATGATGTCTTCCTGCATGGTAGAACAGGGCGGGACTGGATGGGCCCCAGGGTCTCTTCCAGTTCTGTGATACGATGAGATACCATTCTGAAAATTTGCTCTCCAGACCTTCTTCTCAATTGCCCACCTCCGTTCTAACTAAAGGGTGTGATGTCTGTGCACAGACGTACACATGCATGTTTCTGAACCATGTTACCTTTTCACAGGGGCCATACGGTGAAGGCCGTGTGTGAATCGTTCCACTTAGCCAAAGATGCCGGGTTCAAGGTGGTGGCGCACATGATGCCCGATCTGCCCAACATGGGACTGGAAAGAGACATTGACCAGTTTGTGGTAAGAAAGATTCCAACTGTGTTCTCTCCTGTTCTTTTTGGGTCCTGTAGCCTCAGTCTTTTATAGGCAGCAACAAAACATGGCATACATGTTATAAGCATGAGAGGCCTTTTTAACGACAGGAAATGAGCACAGTTGCTTCTTGTTCACTTCCTGTTTAAAAAAGTCCTCTTCTGGATAGAAGTTGGAACAGGAGGTCCTCCAAATGTGGTGGAAATGCTCCCATACCCGTCAAGGGGAGCTAACTTGTTTTCTGCTGCCCCAGAGACTAGGACGTGGAGCAATAACTTCAAACTACAGGAAAAGAGATTCCATCTAAACATTAGGAAGAACTTCCAGCTGGTGGGAGCCATTCAACAGTGGAATGCGCTGCTGTCTGGGGGAGTGTGGTGGAGTCCCCTTCCTTGAAAGTTTTTAAACAGGCTGGATGGGCGTCTGTTGGGAGTGTTTTGATTGAGTCTTCCTGCATGGCAGAAGGGGGTTGGAGTGGATGGCCCTTGGGGTCTATTCCAACTCTAGGATTCTATAGCTGCCTTAAATCAGACTGCACATATACCTGTGTCATGTACCGAGAATTTCAGTACGTTTGATCCAGAGAGAGATTCAGTCCCCAGACTATAGGATTTATCAACAAAGACACTCAGGAAACCAGATCTGGATTTAAACACTATTCATGTAACATTTATTAAGACATAAAATACAAAATCACATTAGTATCAAGAGAGCTCTTTTCACACACACATTCATACGACATACTCACGGTCCCTTCGCTGAACACTGATCAGATGTCCCCGAAAGGTGAATGACCTTCTTTCCGCGGTTGAAGAGTCATCAAAGAGAGGCTGGAAATTCCCCCTCTATATACCCATGTTTCTCACTTCTTGAGAAAAACATGTTTTGCTGGTTGCCATAGTTCCAGGACATGCCAATGTTGATGTCAAAACACCCTGTATCATGTCAATTTTTTGTCTTATCTTCCCGCTTTGTACCATTCAGAGAACACCTTGGAGAACATCTTGTTTGTGCAAATTTCTTTCTGTTTTGCCAACTTCTTCTCCGACCAAATGTACATTCCTTTAAAATTTCTTGCTTCACGATCCAAGTCCATCCTTTAGTAATGCACTGCATGCAGCCATGATTTCTTTGGTTCTTTGGTTCAGGACCTTACCTTTCCTCCAGAACCCACTCGTTCATCACACCTGGAAACAGAGCTGTTAGCTATATCAGCTGGAATGTTTCTTGCTTGCTGAGACGCTAAGTAACTGGTGGTTGGGGGTCAGCCCTGGGGGAGGCCCCTGTACCCCAATGTAGTAGCAGATTATGCCCCCCCCTTTCTCAGCCTCATACTAAGATTGCTAGATACTGATGGACAATCAATTGGTAGGTGCCTCTTTGCAGGCCGCAGTTCACCTGGGCCACCACCCAGGCCTAGTTGGAGAGGCCTTTGCCGCAGCCATGATCTTCAGCTGCGGCAAATTAAGTAGATTATAAATTTTCTAATAATAGAAGTGGTTGCTTGGATGCTCTTTGTCTTGTTTAAGGCTTCATTTGCTTTATCGCATCTCTCAGAGATAATGAGAATCTAAAGATAGAGCACCTTGGTAATCGCTCTCTATAGAATTGTCAAGCAGATCAATAGCCATGTCAGGGACTTTGCTGCTTGATGTACAGCTTGAAGGATGTGACATCGGGAAAGCGGCAGTCTTGGTAAATTGCCCTTAGCAGAGTAAAAATGCCTCCTTCCTGTCATTTTCCAAGTTTATTTTCTTTCTTTTTTTAAAAAAAAAAAATCCCACTCTGGGGGAGGTAGCAATTGTGGTTTTGTTTATATGCTCAGCCTCAAATTCCCAGGCTGCTGACTGTCAGCTGTCTAACGTACAGTCATGGGCTCCATCCACACTACAGAATCACAGTGCTACTATTCCACTTTAGCTGCTATGGCATATCTTATATAATTCTGAAGTTTGTAGACTGGTGAGACAATAGAGCTCTTTGGCCGACAATTCTCAGTGCTCCTCTCAAAATTCCCAGAATTCCATGGGATGTCGCCATAGCAATTATAGTGGAATCAGAGCGCTATAACTGTACAATATGAAAGGGCCCGTAGAATCCTAGAGTTGGAACGGGTCTCAAGGCCCATGGAGTCCAGCCCGTTACTCAGCGCAGGAGCTCTAGCTAGAGTAATCCCCACCAGAGAGCTGCCGAGCCTCTTCTTGAAGACCCCAGCATGGTTGGGGTCCCTAGGCAATTGGGTCCATTGCTGAACCACTCTTACTCTTGAGAAGTTCCATTGTAGAAATGGAACAGTCCAGATACAGCTACGTGGAGTGGAACTCCATCTCTAAAGATAACAGTTTTGAAAGAGATAGCCACCTTAGTCTCTTTCAGCCTCAAACAGGGTGGTAAGTTTTCATAGAATCATAGAATCGTAGAGTTGGAAGAGACCCCGGGGGCCATCCAGTCCAACCACCTGCTATGCAGGAACCCACATCAAAGCACTCTGCTTAGAAACCTCCAAAGAAGGAGACCACCACGTCGACATCCTTCTTGAATTGAGGTGCCCAGAACTGGACACTGGATTCCAAATGAGGTCTAACCAAAGCAGCATAGAGTGGTACCATTACCTCCCTCGATCTAGACACCATACTCCTATTGATGTTGGACATTTCTTTTTAAGCAGGCATATAATCAATGAGCTGGAGACCTATTTACTTATTTATTGGCTGTTTTTAAAAAAAATATTGTTTTATAAGATTATATGTCTTTTAATATTTTAGTTGTCTTTATGTTTTAACCTTTTGGAAGATGCCTTGGGTCCCATCTTGGATGAAAGGTGGCATAGAAGTTCAATAAAATAAATAAATAATCCCCCCATGGTGTATGCCTGTAATTTAATATTTTTTTTATATGCATGTGTTGTGTATTCTTAATAACATATATTATTTTTTTAAAAAGACTACTCCATTGATTTCAGTGTAACCTTTTGTGGACTGTGGGCTGTAGCCCAGTTCTTTCAGATGCGTCGGTATCTTTAAACAGAGTTAGCCAGAAGCACTATATCCATTTTTAAATTAAAATCGTTCCTTTTTAGCTTTCTTAAAAGCCCATAATTAATTTGTGAAGCAGCCAGTTTTCTTATCTCCAGAGCTTTGGGTAGGGAACTTCATTAGAATATGTGATATATATATTGACCAAATTTATACCCTCCCTTTCTCTTGAGTATTTATAATCTGTAATATTATATTTATATATTGATACACACACACACATATAGATAGATATACACGTATATGTATATACATATATGTATGTGCATATACATATATGTATGTATATGTATTATGTATACATGTGTGTGTATATTTGCAGAAGTTCAAATATCTAATGCTTGGAAGATGGGGATGGGCCAGACCCAGCTGTGTTTGGCTGCCCTAAAAGTCCATAGGATGCAGCCATGGCAGTTAAAGTGGAATCCAGAGGCTATAACTGTATAGCATGAAAGGTGTCTGCATTCTGTTCACAGCTTACTATGATGCATAAGTTAAAAGGTATGTGTCAGAGGAGGGTGACTGGAAACCGTGAAGCCCTGTGAGGAGCAGCCAAGGGAGCTGGAGATGTTTAGCCTGGAGAAGAGAAGGTTAAGAGGGGACATGACAGCCAGGTTTAAATATTTGAAGGGATGTCATACGAAGGATGGAGCAAGCTTGTTTTCTGTTTCTCCAGAGACCAGGACAAGGAGCAATGGCCTCAAACTTCAGAAAAAGAGATTCCCCCTAAACGTTGGGAAGAACTTCCTGATGGCAAGAGCAGTTTGACAGTGGGATCTCTGCTGCCTCAATGGAGTGTGGTGGAGTCTGCTTCTTCTGGAGGTTGTTCTTAAACAGAGACTGTATGGCCATCTATTGCAAGTGCTTTAATGGTATTTTCCTGCACGGCAGAAGAGGGTTGGATGGGATGGCCTTTGTGGCGTCTTCCAATTCCATGATTCTATAATTGGCTAGGCATAAGTGAAAGGAGAACATCTGCCTGGCAGTCCAAAAAAGAAGCAAAAGGAGGGAAGCCCATGTGCGTACTTCCCCGTTTTCCCACTTAGTTCCTTTCTGTGCTGACAGCACATATGATTCATGGTTGCCACCCCCCTCCTCTCATTTCCCCCCAGGTTGTCTCATTTTTCTTGTGCTGTGACAACTGTGGAAGTATGCTTTTTGTTGCCTAATGCAGTCTAGAGGTGCTGGCTGTGTTAAAAACCTCATTAATTCTTCGGAGTAGTTGATTTATGCCAGCTATTAACCTGATCATTTTATAAACTCCCCTGCTGGATTTTGAAGGCACTTGGGGGGGGGTAGCTGCTCCTCTGTCTTTAACTTGTCAATGTAAATGCCTTAGACTTTCTGGAGTGGCAACAAGAATTACACCCTCCTTAGCGATGCAAAGGCCCAGGGGGCAAACTGGAAAAATTTGGTGAAATTTCCCATTTCATTTTTTTCCCAAAGTCTTTCTTTTAGCAGAAAAAAAAAAGCAGGAAAAATGATGGTCATATATTTTGTTTTAGAATGATAAGGGAATGTTTACAACAAGACATTCACATATTACTGTTATTGTTGTTGCCACTGTTGTTGTTTTTGTTGTTGCGTGCCTTCAAGTCATTTCTGACTTACAGCAGCAATAAAAGGACCCTATTTGGGGGTTTTCATGGCCAGATTTGTCTAGGCCTTCCTTCAAGGCTGAGAGAGTGTGAGTTGCGAAAGGTCACCCAGTGAGTTTCCATGGCCAAGAGGGTTTCGAACCCTGGTCTCCCAGAGTCTTAGTCAAACACTGAAATTACTACATCGTGCTGCTTCTTAATATTTGTTTGGGGGAGTTTGCCATTGTCTCCCTCTGAGACTGAGAGATGTTATTTGTCTAAAGTCACCCAGTTCATTTCCGGGGCTGAATGGAAACTCAAACCCTGGTCTCCTGGAATCTTAGTCCGAAACTCAAACCACTACATCATGCTGCCCCTCAAGATTTGTTCAGAGAGGTTTGCCATTCCCTTCCTCTACGAATGAGATAGAAACACAGAATCATGGAGTCTTCCTAATGTTTAGGTGGAATCTCTTCTGCAGGTTGAATGCATTGCACCATGTCCTAGTTTCTGGAGCAGCAGAAAACAAGCGTGCCCCATCTTCCGGAAGACATCTGTTCAGTTATTTAAACATGACTATCATGTCCCCTCTTTGCCTTCTCTTCTCCAAGCTAAACATACCCAGCTCCCTCAATTACTTGTCACAGAGCATGGTTTCCAGGCCTTTTACCATTTTTGTCACTCTCCTCTGGACACATACTCCTATTGATGGAGCCCAGAATCGTGTTGGCTTTCTTGGCTGCAGCATCACACTGCTGACTCCTGTTCAGCTTATGATCTACTAAGACTCCTAGATCCCTTTCACATGTATTATGGTCAAGCCAGGTATCACCCCTCTTATATCTGTGCAGTGCATTTTTTTCTGCCCAAATGTGGTGCAGATTTTATTTGCAAAATTTCTCCCTGTTGAAACTTATTTTCTTAGCTCTTTAATCTGTTATGGTCATTTTGAATTCTGATCCCGTCCTTTGAGGTGTTAGCTACCCTTCCAACAATTCTCCTTTTTATGAACCCTTTAGAGCTCTAGGATCTTCTGGTGAGACCTTCTCTCTGTCACCCCACTCTCTCAGGCTTCTTTGGTGGGCCCCATTAAAATGATTAAATGGTAAAATTAAAATTTGGTGGGCACCATTAAAAGCCCATCACAATCAATTTCCAAAAGTCTGCCAAAATAAGAATCACTTACCCGCTGAAGAAGGGAGCCATCCTAGCCTCACTGATTGTGGGGAGGTGTCCCAAAGTCTGGAAGCAGCCACCAAGAAGAACTTATTGAATTGATTTGTTTATTTATTTATCACAATATTTGTACCCTACATTATACCAACAATCTCAGGACAGCTTACAAAAGGCATTAAAACAGATTACACAGTTTAAAACAATTAAGCAATTAAATACTGTAAAGTAAAAGCATATTAGGTTATAAGTTAAAAAAAAAAGATTTAAAAGATTGGAAGCCTTATCACTCTATATTGTCATAGTGCTACATTCCACTGTAACTGCCATGGCAACATCCTATGGGATTTGCAGTTTAGGGAAGGGCCTTTAGAATTCTCAGCCAGAGAGCTTTTGGGCCTTAGAATTACTACAAACCCCAGAATTCCGCAAGATGTTGCCACGGCAGTTAAAGGGAAATATAGCACTATAACAGTGTAGTGTGATAAGCCTATCAAAAAGTGTTCAAAACAATGTGCTCCATTTTTGGGTTGAATTAATAAGGCCCAAGTATCTGCTGTGGACCCCTAAATGTGGAATTCCCCTCCCTTTGGAAGCCTGATTGGATGTAACGCTGGTCTCTTTTAGGTACCAGGGTAAAAACACTGCCAGTTATTAAAGGCTTTGGAACCAAGTCTTGCTGTTTTTAAGTGTGCATGGACCAGCTTTTAACTGTTTAAGCCTTTTCTGCTATTTGAACTTGTTTCATCCTGTTGTAAATTCTTTTCTTGCTTTTCCCTGGCCTTGTTTTAAATCATCTTTTAATCATCTACCGCCTTGAGATCTTCCCATAGAGGGTGGGTTCTGAATATTATAATGAAGAGTAAATAAATAAAATGCTAAGGGGGTGGAAGCATTGTACAAGTGCCCTTCTACAAGCAAGGCAAGTCTCTCAAGGTATTCTAAAAAGGGGCAAAATATCCCACGGGTTGTGGAGGGCAGGACAGGGCGGCGGGGGGAACCTTGCCATTTCTGACAGGCAGCTAGGTCCTTAATATTGAAAGCTCTTTGCAGGTGCATTAGCAAAGACAGGGCAGAAGGTATTCAACAATCGTGCTTTTTAAAAAAGGGCTTTCTGCCACTTGATTCATCACTCCCTAAATGCCTGGAATAATCACTCTAAATTGCAAACAAATTGCAGGCAGTTGCACTAAGGACAAGTTAATGGATGCTTCCCCACCGCCGCCACCCCCCTTCTCTTCCTCTTTTTATAAATAAGCATCTCGCCAGCAAGCCAGGAAATATTTTTATACTCCTTTTCCCCTACATTTTGGAGTTCATGTGGCATTATGGCTGTATGTAGGCGTGCACGTATGCATCTTCAAAGGCTGTGTAGGTGTGTGAATCATCTGGGCTCTTGTTTTCTCTGGGTGCTGTCAAAATTAAGCAGCCCATTGTGGTTTAGATCTGTTCAGATGTTTATCTTTTCCTGTGCCAGAAAGTGTAGGCTGCCGAGTTTTGTGTCAGTGGAGCAGCTCTTTTGACTTTGGGCTCACCCGGTCTGACAAAGTGATACCAGGAAATCTGGCTCAGCTGCTGAGCATTAGTCCCAACTTGAGGAGACTCATTGAATTAATGATTGAATGTTGAGTCAATACATAGGCAAATCTCATTGATTCAATGGTCTACTGTAATTTGGACAAAAAGTAGGATTTAGACCTATAGATGCATTGCTATGCACATCATGGGTGGGAATCAGTCATACCACAGAAGTATAGTGTCTAGGTCGAGGGAGGTAATAGTACCCCCTCTATTCTGCTTTGGTCGGGCCTTACCTGGAATGTGCCCAGTTCTGGGCATCACAATTCAGGAAGGATATTGGCAAGCTGGAATATGTCCAGTGGAGGGTGACCAAAACGGTCAAAGGCCAGAAACCATGCCGTATGAGGAGAGATTTAGGGAGCTGGGCATGTTTAGCCTGGAGAACAGAAGGTTAAAAGGTGGTAGGATAGCTGTGTTCAAATATTTGAAAAGATGTCATATGGAAGATGGAGCAAGATTGTTCTTTGCTGCTCCAGAGACTAGGATACAAAGCAAGGGGTTCAAACTGCAGAAAAAGAGATTCTACCTAAACATTAGGAAGAAGATCCTGATGGTAAGAGCAGCTCAACAAATACGCTGCCTTGGAGGGTTCTTTGTTGTTTTTTAAAGAGAGGCTGGATCGCCGTCTGTCGGAAGTGCTTTGATGGGACTCCCTGCATGGCAAAAGGGGGTTGGACTGGATGGCCCTCAGGGTCTCTTCCAACTCCAGGATTTTATGTGGCTGTTTCAGGGGTGGAGGGCATCCCTTGAGAACCGCCTTTCTGGCCTTTGCCGCCTTTGCATTTTGCTTTTCCACCTGAAAAAAGTTGTGGGTTTGTTTGTTTGAGTGGTTGGATTTTTGTCCAAACAGAAGGCCAAAGCTTTTCAGAAGGCTTTTGGTGATCGTTTTACATGTAAAGGATTTCAGGAGTTTGTTGTTCTTGGCATGTGCCTTAAAGTTATTTCAACTTATTATATGCTCTTCTTGACCAGATTTCTTCAGAGAGGGTTTGCCATTGCCTGCCTCTGAGGCTGTGAGTGTGTGTCTTGCCTCAAAGTCACCCAGTGAGTGTCCAGAGCTGAATGGTGATTTGAACCCTGATCTACTATAGTGCTAATCCAACGAAACCAGTACTTCATACTGGTTGCTAAGACTTCTTCAGAGAAGGTTTTCTGTTGACTGCCTCTAAGGTTGAGAGAGTTTGACTTACTCACAGTCACCCAGCATGTGTCCAAGATTTGAACTCTGGTCTCCCCGAATCCTAGTCCGATACTCAGATTACTATATCATGCTGGCTAGGCCATCTCCTAGGGTCTTCTGAGCAAGATTTTCTGTGCAGTTGCCTTCTTTCAAAGCAGAGAGAATATGACTTGCCCGAGGTCATTCATTGGATTTCCATGGCCGCACAAGGATTCGAACCCTGGTCTCCCAGAGTGCTACCCCAAATCTTGAGCAATGTGTTACTCCACTAGAAAAACCCTATCCCGGGGTCTACAATTTTGATATTAAACATGATTCCGTGTGCCTGAGAGGTCGCCCGGATGAGCACGTAGGCAGTCACAGTTGAACGACCGAAAACCAGGTCAGGCCAGTAAAATCCCCAGTCACGTAGCCCCAGGAGACCTCAAGCTGGGCAAACCCACAATAAACAAAGGGTCCTCAGCCCCGGAGAAGCCGACTTGAGGGGATTAGCGCGTTTGCCCCAAGTTGAGCAAATATCCTATCAAGCGAGGACCATGCACATGAAGTCACACCACAACCAAACGCAGCCGAAGATCCAGAGACTTTGGCAACACCTTGTAATCTCATCACACAACGGAAGTTACCATTATGGAGCTTCGTTCTCGCTGCAGCACCCATTGTTCTCCCCAGGAAAGGATTAGCCCTCCAGGTACTTTTTCCCCTATAAATAGTCCCAGTTTTTGAGTGTTTCTTTGGATCACTCCCGGTCATCCCGGCTGACTGTTTCTCTGTCCGTTGAGTAATTCCCTCAGCCCTCTCCATGCTGAGCCCCACTTCTCTGCTGTTTTCCCGGACCAAGGACTTCAGGAAAAGGTGCAGCTACAACCCCTTCAATATTCCCCTATCCAGTTTCCTCTCTTTTACTTCTTAATAGGTCTTCAGTGAACGTGTGAGTGATTGCGCTGGTGCGTGAGACTTTCATGCAATAAAATCATTTATTAGACATTTTCGTTTGGTTTTTGGCTTGGCCTAACCCCGTAAAAACTGGGTAAAACTGGGTAGAAACACCCTGCCTCTCACATTGCTATTGTTCGTGCTCTGACTGGTTTCCATTCCCCATCACGTGGAGCACATTGAGGTGTCCCTCAAAGGACCCCAGAAATTAAGGTAACAAATGGCAGCATGTTGGGCATCCATCATAGTGTGGTTTACTGCTTTTATTCTAGGCCTTTAACATTTTAAATGGTTTTAATTTTACAAGTACTCCGTTGAGATTTTAATCTTAATTATTGTATGGTTTTAGCTACACACGGTTTTATTTGTATTTCTACCATTAAGCCACGTTGAGTCCCAGTCTGGGTGGAAGACAGAGTAGAAATAAAGGAAATGATTCAGGTTTTTTTCACATTACTACTGCAGGCTGTTTCAATCTGCTGTCTGTTACTTAATTTAAACCCCACATTCGCCCCAAATTGAGGGCATAAGGCTCAGTGCTATTCTCTCCCCAAAAGAGCCAAGCCCCCCTCCACAAAAAAAAAAAAAAAACAGCTGACAATTGGCCCACTGGGGCTACCTAGACTCCAGCACATAAATATTCAGGATGTACATGTACATGTCAGATACAGGGCCTGTGCACACTCCACAAATATAGTGCTATGATTCCACTTTAGTTGTCATTCCTGTATCATCCTGTGGAATCCCGGGACTTGTAATCTGATGAGGCACTAGAGCTTTCTGGCTGAGAATTATAAATGCTCCTCCCTAAACTGCCAGTTCTATAGGGAGCAGCCATGGCATTTAAAGTGGAGTCGTAGCACTATAATTTAATGGCAGGGAAGAGCCCATGCGCTGTGTGGTACAGGCACCTCCCTAAGAAACATCCAAACTATTGGCCATTCTGTGCACAGTCTGCAGTTTTATTAATTTTCCGTACAGCTCTCAAAGAAGAAAACTCTCCCCCAGTGTGCTTTATGAATCATGAACTGATAACGCTCAGGGCAGTTTAGGGAGCCAAGCAATAAACCTTGGTGACCCTCATTTCCGTTCTGTTGGTCAGTTAATTGTCACTGTTACATCCCTGACATTTCAGATGTCTTAAGCAATTGCAGCCAGAAAAGTCAACTGCATTAATTAAATTGTGCCGTTCCCCAACCTTTGTGTGCAAACAGTCTAATTGCCACGTCCTGAGATGCTGTTGATCCAAACCCAGAAGGGCAGAGTGTCCAGGCTGCCACTCATTTTGGGGGGTCTCCATGGAAGGACCAGTGGCGGCTCTTGGCTTCCACAACAATGGAGCAGTGAGTCCACTCTGGGCTTTACAGGAGCTGTTCATAGCGCTAAACCTATTTGCGGGTAGAGAGAGACTCTTTAATGAGCTCTCCAAGGTCCTGCAACTGTTTTTAGATAAGGGACTCTCTGAGGTTCTGAGCCTGTTTGGACAAATGATGCTAAGGTACTGAACATGTCAGCAGATATAAAGACTGAAATCTTTGCAAACCCTGAGCAGCCGTGGATGTTACAGAAGGCTTTGAAAAATGATTTACATCTACTTGGTGGTTCTGTGGATAGGAGGATTTTTAGCAGAGAAGGGGTGTAGATTCCAGATGAAAGTACAAAGTACCCATCTCAGACTCTAGCAGCTTTTGGGGGGGTGAATATCCCTCCTTGCCCCTTGGTTTCTTAAGGGGAAGAAATGTACCGCTTGAGAACATGCCGGAAAATCTTACCTGTTTATTCTCCTTTCATAAGAGAGAATTGACTTAAATTGGCCTGGAAGCCATGGGGAGGCAATCCCTGTATCAGAGCCAAATGAGAAGCCATAATATGACAAGGAAGGTTGTGAATTCCTCCAAATTTGTACTGATGTTAAGGAGGATGGGAAGAGGGTCGGAGACAGAATGAGGCATGATGTTTAAGTCCCAAGCTCTGCAATTTATAACATTCTGGTTGCAAGAAAGGTTTCGGGTTGCACTGCTGAGCCAAATAAATGTGTGCATATAGTCAGTAGCAGCAGTAACAGCTTTGCATGGAATAGAAGCTCCATACTCCCCACTCTTGTGTTCTTTTTCTTTGCTGTTTCTGTTCCCCTTTGCTCGCTTTCTTACTGGTCCTTCTCAAGCCATTTCCACACTACACTGTTAATGGTGCTATTATTTCACTTTGAATGTCCTGTGGAATTCTGGGATTTGTAGTTTCCTGAGGCCCAAGCGCTCTCTGGCTGAGAGTTCCAAATGCCCCTCCCTAAATTGCAAACCCCAGGATTCCAGAGGAAGTTGAAAGCGGAATAATAGCACTATAACAGTGTAGTGTGGAAATGGCCTTCGTGCAACCCAGTATACATTTACTCTTTCCCTGTACTCATTCTCTTGCCTCTCCTTTACCAAGTAGTAGCTCTATTAAAGTTTCTCAACTGTTTGAAAACTTCTGGGATTCTATGGAGGATATGGAGCTGCTTACAGGCCTTTTTGAGAAATCGGTCTCTCAGAACTGCCACTAGCTTTGGCTGTCCTGATTAGGAAAAGTGTAACATTTAATGCTTCGGGATGGTTCTACTGATAAGCTGCAGACAGATTTTAACTAGTATCCTGTAGTAACTGTGCAAAATTCCAGGTGTCTCAGGCTTCACAGCCTTGAAGTTATTTGGTTGACTGACTGAATTTATATTTGTTGGAAAATTCTGGCATTCTCTCTCCCCGCCTCTCTTGTTCTAGGGCTTAGCTAGGATAGGGTTTGATTTTCCTTAGCATGTCAAAGCCTTTTGCCTTTCCACCTAAAACTTCAGTCTTGCTCTTTATGTTATTTAAATCAATGGCTAAGGTATCCAGACCATGTGACCCAGGATAGACCTTGGAGTCACTGACCTTACATAAAAAAACATACTTCCCTGTCCTCTCTCTCTCTTTTGCTATCTTGCTTCCAGTACCTTCTCTCTGACCGTGCTTTGCCTCTCCACCAAGAAAATGGTCAGTTAAGAATGAAGCTACTATCTTACCAAGTCTTCTTGTTAGTTAGTTAGGATCTAGTCTTTCCAATGCGCGTGTAATTGTAACATTCACTAGCAAATTTTTCGTAAGTTTGTAACCTGAAATTGCCCGCCTTGTTTTGCATTTTAAGTCAGTCTCCCTTCAAGGAAGACACACAGAGATTGGAACATGCTTTTTCTGTTACTCTGCTAAAAGAAGGCTGATTCCTAACACCATTAGCTTTCGCGGAATTTCCCCCCAAGGGCTAACACCCTGGGAAACTCTTAACTCCCAACAATATCCCACCTTTCTCCCAGAATGGGATTGAAGGCGGGATTCAACTTCCGGCAGAGACACACATAGCCGTGCGTTTATGTATAGATTCATAGAGTTGGAAGGTGCCGTATGGGCCATCAGGTCCGACCTCTTGTTTTACGCAGGATCTTCAGGGAGGGAACCCCAGCAGGTAGCTGTCCAGCCTTCGGAGAAGAAGACTCCACCATCTCTCTAGGCTACTGCTTCACTATCAAGAAGATGCTCCTAATGTTTAGTTGAAATCCACCCTCCTGTGACTTCAAGCCATTAGACTTAGTTCTACCCTCTGAGGCATCTGAGATTGGGGCTGTACCCTCTTCTTTGTGGCAGCCCCTGAGGTATCTAAAAGAGTGTGGTCATGTCACCCGTCAGTCTTCTCTTTGCCAGGCTGAACACTCCCAGCTCCTTCAGCCTCTCCTCGTATATTTTGTTCTTCATACCTCTTCTCATCCTCATAGCACTTCTTTGAACCTGCCCCAGCTTGTCCAAGTCATTCTCAAAATGAGGCTCCCAGAACTTGAATTCAGAAATCCAGATGAAGCCTGACCAGTGCAGAATATAGGGACACTATTAACTTCCCTCAAAATGGAAGCTTATGCGTCTATTAACGCTGGCTAACATAGCATTTGCCTTCTTTGCTGCAGCATCACACTACTGGCTCAAGTCCAGCTTATGATTAACAATAATCCCAACGTCCTTTTCACATGCCGTACTGCTGAGCCATTTATCCCACATCCAGTACCTGGGTATTTAGGTTTTATGGTCTAGGTGCAGAATTTTGCATTTGTCTCTGTTGAACATCATTTCATTAATTTTAGTTGAGTTTTAGTTTATCAAGGCCCTTTTCAGTTGTTTTCCTATCTTCCAATGTGTTATCTACCCCACCCACTTTTTTATCATCTGCAAATTTGATAAGGATTCCCTCCACCCCATCATCTAAATCCTTGATAAAAATATTGAAGAGTGTTGGCCTGAGGGCAGAACTCCTTCCAGTTTGAAGCACAGCCACGGACAACAACTCTTTGAGCGTGATTTTCCAACCATTTATGGATCCATCTGATGGTGTTTCCATCTATTCCATATTCCAGGGCTTCTCAAATGGTGTGCCACGGTATGTTAGTATGTCACCTGAAGTGTGTAGGTGTGTCGCCTACATTCTTGGAGACGTATGTTATCATTTATAAATCATATATTTTTAAAAATTTATGAAAGGTTTTCATGAGAGGTGTTGTGTCCCCATACATTTTGTTGTTACAATTTATGTATGTGTCTGTATCTCTTATAAGAGGTTAGTTTAACCTCTGGTTTACAAGTAAAACTAAATTACCGTGTCACAAAATGATGCATGTCTAAAAAGTGTGTCGCCAACATGAAAAGTTTAGAAGGCTCTGCCATATTCAGTCAGTTTCCTAATCAGAAAACCATGGGGCTCATCAAATCATCATCAAATGCTTTGGTGAAATCCAAATAAAAGACATCCATAGCATTCCCACCAGCTACTAAACTAGTGACCTGATCAAAAAAAGATAAAATGTTAGTTTGGCAGGATTTGTTCTTGACAAACCTGTGCTGGCTCCTACTGATCACTGCATTGTTAACAAAGTACTTGCAGACAGACTCCTGTATAATCTGTTCTAGTATTTTTGGGGCTGTTGAGATCAGGCTGAGCAGCCTGTAATTTCCTGGATCTTCTTTTTTGATTTTTTCCTGTTTTGAAGAGAGGAATAACACTTGCTCGTCTCCAGTCCTCTGGTGCCTCACCCGTTCTCCAAGATTTCTCAAAATTGATGGCAAATGGTCCTGAAAGTAATTCGTTCAGTACTCTAGGATGCAATTCATTTGGCCCTGCAGATTTGAACTCAGGTTAACCAGGTGATTTCCTGACTAACCGCTTATCAGTCTTGACTTGCAACCTAGGTTCCTTGCCAAAGTCTCTCCTGACGCATGGAAGCACACAGTCCCCTTTTAGGGGGGAAACCCAAAGCAAAATAGGTATTGAGCAATTTTGCGTTTTTGTTGTGATCTGTTAGCATTTTTCCATCCCTGCTGAGCAGCAGTCCCACCATTTCCTCGGTCTTTCTCTTACTTCAACCATATTTTGTTGCCTGTCTCCATATGTGTGAGAGAGAGACTTTGCCAACCCAGCACCCACGTGGAGTGCCGACTTAACAATTCCCTTCATCCCAACCAGCACGTCCGATGACAGTGGTAGTCCAGTGTGAGGAGTGATAGAATTTGTAGTCCAACACACCTGGTGGCTGGTGCAATGGCCAACTATCTTCTGCTATTAGCTACTCTTTTCAGTGTTTGCTTCTAAGAACATGTTCTTCTTACACTGCTCTTAGTATCATAGAAATTTGGAACGCTCTCATGGAGACAGACTGTAAGTGCTAAGAAAGTGGTTGCAACAGCATATGTTTAATGGATTTTTCCCATCTTTTGTTAGACATCTTACACTGAAATCTGCAAGGTGTTTCTCTCTTCTCATCCTCTCTGTCTTTCTTTGCATATGTGTGCGTGTGCGTGCACTTATGTGTATATGAATATCATACAAGTCTAATAGTTATAAGGGGGACAGAGCTGCTATTTAAGTTGTGTGGGGTTTTTTTTAATGGTGAGTGAGACTGCATTAGGAATCTGGGGAAGAAAATGTCTCATCTCCAGGAGACTTTAATGCTAGAGCTCCCTGAGAGAGTACCAGAAGGTATTACATTTGTATGAGTAAACAGCTGAGTGACTGTTCGATGCCCTGTGGGTTTTAGAGACAATCAGTGAAAGCAGTTGTGGCTTTGAAATGTTATTCTTAGGCATCGCTATTCATTTTCTTGCCGGGAATGCAGTAGTAGATAAGGAGTGCCATGTTTCATAGAGTTTAAAATCATCGGCTCTTTCGCCTTCTTCAATTAGGAGCACAAAATTAATCCGCTGCCTGTTGTGACCAACCTGGTCAATTATGTTCTGGGAATACTATGCTAGGTAGATGTTATATTGATTCAGACTAAGCCAAAGCCTACTGAGTTTATTTGCAGCGAAATCATCTGTTAGCCAACCCTGAATAATAATTATTTATTTATTTATTTATTGCCCTGCTTACGTTAACTACCTAACGTAATGAGCATTTTGCTTTCGCTATGGGATCCCTGATTGTTTAGCATTGGCCTGTGTATCTTCAGCTGGCCCTCCATATCCACAGATTCTGTATCCACAGATTCAACCAACCACAGCTTGAAAATATTCCAGAAAAAAAATATATCCAAAAAGCAAACTTTGATTTTGCCATTTTATTTTACCACACCATTGCGCATAATGGAACTTAAGGATCCACAAGTGTTGGTTTCCACAGGGGATCCTGGAACCAAACCCTAGCTCAGAGCTTTCCAGACTTTTCATGTTGGTGACACACTTTTTTAGACATGCAGCATTTCGTGACACAGTAATTTAGTTTTATTAGCAAACCGGAGGTAAAAGTAACTCCATTGTAAGAGATACGGACACGTACATGAATTGTAATAACAAAATGTATGGGGACACAAGATCTCTCACGAAAACCTTTCGTATATTTTTAAAAATATGTGATTTATAAATAATAACATACATTTCCAAGATTGTAAGCTACATACCTACGCTTCAGGCGACACACTAATGTGTCATGGCACACCATTTGGAAAGCCCTGTCTTTCCCACCCCTCCCATACAATAGATGGCTAAATATTTAAAGGCCAGTTGAATTTTTTGGAAATAAAGCTCCTCAATAAATTCCTAATATCCCATGCCTTAGTGGATACCAAGGGCTCACTGTACAGCAGTTGCCAGTGTGTCCTCTACAGTAGGGACACAAGAGCACCAGGTAGTTTTTTGTTTTTAAAGTATTAATGGGAAAAAAAAAGTTGTTTGAGAAATATTTACCACCCTTCAAAGTTACTGTCATCCTGCTGAAAGCTAAAACTGAGCAGGAAGTCTTAAACTGATGATTGATGATCGTATCCAAGGCCATTTCCACACTAGCCTGTTATAGCACGATGATTCTACTTTCAACATCCTCTGGAATCCTGGGATTTGCAGTTTCAGGAGGGGCCACCCGGCCCTCCCGAAACTGCAAACCCCAGGATTCCAGAGGATGTCCAAAGTGGAATCATCGTGCTATAACAGTCTTGTGCGGAAAAGGCTCAAGCTTGAGAAACTAATTTTTGAACTGCAGATCCCAGAATCTCAGTGAAGGATTCTGGGGCTATAGCATTAAAAAACTCTGGTTCTTATGACAGCATACAAGAGAGATATCCTTTAACTATGACACTCGATAGCCACCAGTCTTTTCTCCCGTGCCTGAAGTGGCCATGCCACAGACCGTTGCTAATATTTTAGTTACTATTAATGGTCATCGTCATTATCATCACCTACATCTTGCTTCTTTGGGAAACGCATCCAGATGATAGCACAATGCAACGAAACAAGAGTTAAAAGCAACAGACAAGGTGCTAAAAACAGTAACACGAGCTGCATTCTGCTTGGAAAGCAGCACTGTAAAAATCCATCAGGCGTAGAATCCGTCCGTCAAGGCAATGACATGGAGTAGTCAACTGTTTGCGGACTAGGGGCCAGTCCCCCCAAGACCCACCTGCCGGTCACACCCACCGCAAGTCCAAATGTAAGAGCAGTTTGGCGGTGGAATACACTGCCTCAGCGTATGGTGGAGTCTCTTTCTTTGGAAGTTTTCAAACAGAGGCTGGATGGCCATCTGTCCGGAATGCTTTGACGGTGTCTTCATGCACGGAATAATGGAGATGGGCCCTTGTGGTCTCTTCCAGCCCCATGATTCTCTGATTCTGTGATTCTATACTTCCGTTTTCCTTTGCCATCCTTCTCAAAATGGCGACTCCTGATGCCATTTTGAGTGACACTACAGAGGAAAACAGAAAACAAAAATATTTGGGGGTGGCAGTGGGCCTTGCGCTGCCTGCAAAGAGGAGTTATTTTCACATGTTTTCCCCTGTTTGTGACACCTTTTTCATGATTTCGGGCAAAAATGGCCTGAGAATCCTAGCCCTCCCATGCAATAGATGGCTAAATATTTAAAGGCCAGTTGAATTTTTTTTTAAATAAAGCTCCTCAATAAATTCCTAAAGGCAAAAAGAGAGAGATCCTGGCAGATGTGCACAGAGAAGCTTTCTACAACATAGGTGGTGAAAGCAAAAAATAAAAAATGGAGTGTATCCAACAAAGCCTACCAAAAATAGGAGACACGACTCAAGATACTGAAAGATGATGCCAACTGGTTTTGTGTCTCCCACAATGTAGGTATGCCCATCGCTACCACTAAAAAGACTCTGTTTCCTGGATCTGCTGTTCTCATCTCACATATGATGGGAGGAAGAGCAGGACCTTTGATGATACGATTCTTCGGGAATATTTGAAAAGTTTCTCTCCTGCTCAGAGCTTTTTCTTACTACGGCCCTCTTTTTCTTCAATCAGCTCGGCTGTCAAAGGGCCGCTCTCCAGTTCTCCGATATCTCTGAAGCTGAACGGGGACAGAGGTGACTAATCTGGCCCCCGATATTTATCCTGCGAAGGCAAGATAATCACCTGTCTGATTGGCAGGGAAAGAAAAGAGGCTGTGTCACCACCGTTCGGCAACAGCCCTGCTCTGGCACTGATGGAAAAATCAGCCAATTCCTGGCACCGGAGTGACTAATTTGTCCCCGTCGCCTCCTGATTATTTATGCTGGTGGGTTTACAAGGCCATGAATGAATGGTATTCGTTGCTGCCATTACTGGTAATCAGAGTGAGGAACATCGCCTTTTTTATTTTTTGAAAAAGGCAAAGGCTGCTGATAGTGAAATCAGTTATTTTCCCTATAACATATGTGTTGGCAGCTAGCTTGGGCGACTTGTAAGCCGAAAGTGAGTGCTGTTGGCAGGTGTGTATATATTTGGCCGGGGGGCGGGGAGGGTATAGACGTATTTTAATTTGTGGTTTGTACAGCAGCAACTGCCCGTTTGAATGAAAACGGGACTCTTCAGCACATTACTGAAACCCCAGCTTCTTGGGCAAGAGCGGGCTGAAGCCTTTGTTTTGTTTGCAGTGAGACTCTGGGCTTTTGATATATGGGGAGGTCCTGCTATTCTGTGAACAAAGGCAAACACTGTACATTCACCCAGAAGGGTTACTCAAGAGCAGGAGTGCATGGCAAAGCCCGGATCACAGCCTTTCCTCTATGCTGGTACAGTCTGAGATGGACATGGTGCAGACCAATGGGCTCATGCTTCCCTTAGCTCCTCTTGTGTGACCTCTGATGTCCTCCACCCCCACAAAAGAATTCAGAAACATTTTTTCAGTGTGATTTTTGGGGCCAATTCACACAGAAAGTGCCTCAAATGTGTCAAAATGCATTGAAATAGCTCCACAGGCAGTCCAGAACCCCTATATTGCTCCTGAATGCCTCTATTGTCTTCTGTAGTCTTTCTCAAAATGGTGACAGGAAGTGATGTGCTATAACTTCCTGTTGCCCTTTTGAGAAGAACTACAGAGGAAAATGGAAGTTGTTTGGGCTTGCTGTGGGGAGTGTGCAGCCCACAAGGGTGGTGTCTGGTTGCCCACCCCTTGTGTCGTCCATTCTTTTCTCCTGGCTGTTCTTCTGATTCATTTAATACAGAGGAGATGATGATCATCATCATCATCTCCTTTTTATTAAATAAATCAGATTTATAAATTCTCAGACAGCATCTATGTAACATGGTGCTTTACAAGTAAAACAGCCATAAACAGTGGGTCGTGCCAAGGTGTGTGATCTAAAAGATAAGTGTATACACACAAAAACACAAAGGGAAGGAAGGAAAAATAAGACTGCAGATTACCCAGGCAAAATACAAAAATACCATACAGTAGCTCCTCCACATTCACGAGGGTTTGGGGTGTAGAATTCTTGCAAAACTAGAAAAACAGTGAATAACCCCCCACCATGATCCCACTCCCATTCTCCTCCAGAGCCCACCTCCCCTCCCATTCCTTTGCCTCTGGCCCTGGAGCTCCTGAGGGGAGCAAAAAGGACAAGGTAAAGGGCTTGCCAGTTTTCCCCTCAGAGAAGAGAAGAGCAGAGTGTTGAGTTCTGGTGTTCTAGTTACTTCCAGTCACCATCTTGAGAAAAGAGATTCCTCCTAGAGGAACGAGGTAGGAGCAAAGAGACCACCTGAGCAATCAGCAGCCACTGCATAGCAGAATTTGCAGCCAGGTACCAGAGAGGACACACCTCCAGCAGGGACGAGCGGTGCTCATCCAAAGGAGAAAACACTTATTTTAAGCACAAGTCTCAGAAACCTGGGTTGAGGAGTGGAAGGGAATGGGAGAAGGAGAATATTTTTGGTGGGTCTGCAAATGTTCAGGGAGGTGATTACAAGAGTCCAGAGCAGCAAATGAGAAAGGACAAAGCTGAGCCAAGGTAGGGGAATTCCTGTTCTATTCCAGAAGCAGTCTCACAAACAACCACTTGGCAAAAAAGAGATGCCAGCATCCTTTCTCATGTTTTTCTTTTATTTATGCATGTACTTCTGTCCTTTTTCTATATCATAAGATCACAGAGCCATACACAGAATTTAAAACAGTAAAGAGCAGTTTCAACAAAATAAGATGGTCTAAAAACTTACAAAAAAAATTGCCAAGATCAGAGTATTTAATTAAATTAATGCCTCGCCTTTCTCACCGCACAGGACTCAGGATAGCTTAATGACAGTTTAAAGGACAATATAAAAGGTGTTAATGAAAAAATTAAAAAGGATTAAATGACTGTTCTATTTAAAACACAAGAGTTAAAAACCACTTTCTTTTTTAAAAAAAAGCAGTTAAAACATGATAAAATAGAAACACAACACATCCACGCTCGGTTAAAAGCTGCCTCTCATGCAACAGATTAAAAACCAATACCTGCCTAAATGGTGGAAAGAGAGGAGAGAAGGAGCCAGCCAGACCACTGCAGTGGTTCTCAACCTGCGGGTCCCCAGATGTTTGTGGACTTCAGCTCCCAGAAGCCCTGAGCATTGACCATAGTGGCTGGGGCTTCTGGGAGCTGAAGTCCACAAACATCTGGGGACCCACAGGTTGAGAACCACTGACTTAGGGGAAGGGGTTCCACAACTTGGGAGCCGCCTCGTGTCCTGGTAGTAATGATGGGATACAGGAACCCCACCCCAATAGATCTTAAATCTCAGGCAGGTCCATAGAGAGAGATGGAAATTGTGAACCCCTGTGAGGAGTGGCTTGGGGAGTTGGGAGCCAAGGAACAGTTATTTATGCCTTATTTGTTACGCTTCGGTCATTTCCACACTACACTGTCATAGTGCTGTTATTCCATTTTCAACCTCCTCTGGAATCCTGGGGTTTGCAGTTTAGGGAGCAGTCTTCAGAATTCTCAGCAGGAGAGCTCTCGGGCCTCAGGAAACTACAAACCCCAGAATTCCACAGGATGCTGAAAGTGGAATAATAGCACTATAACACTGTAGTGCAGAAATGGTCTTCTTCAAAGTTCAATAAAGTGATCAGAGCTAATTAGTCTTACTCCAAATGTACTACCAAAGATTATGTAAAATTCATCTACATTCATATTTGTACGATAATTACTTTTATACCGATCTTAAATGGAGGAGGAGGAGGACCTTTTCTAATCTCTTATTGAATTAGTTTGGAGAGCCATCTGGTCCACCATCACACTCCCCTTATTGGCCAGCCAGAGTGACTGTTAGGCCATTTCTGCACTAGACTGTTATAGGGTATCATTCTGCTTTCAACGTCCTATGGAATCCTGGGGTTTGCAGTTCAGGGAGGGGCCGGCTGGCCCCTCCGTGAACTGCAAACTCCAGGATTCCATAGGACGTTGAAAGCAGAATGATACCGCTATAACAGTCTAGTGAGGAAATGGCCTTAGTTTCCATATTAGTGTGGCCATAAATCCCCGTTGGGTTTTAATTCAGACTTGAAAAGAGCTGCTCTCCCAGACACTGAACCATACCCCCAGTTAGATTCGGTATCACCTCCTTTCAAGTTTGGACTAAAACATGCAGTGGGTTTCCCACCCTGTGGTTGTGGGAGCTACCAGCCACTACTGATCACCAACCAGTGTCTTTCATGCTCTATTTGGAGGATACCCACAATGGATACCCCTCTCCTGCTATTTGTTGCTGTTGTTGTTATTCAAGTTGACTTAGAGTAACCCTTACAGCAACTTACAGTAACCCTCTGGTCTTCATCCGGTCTTGCCAACCGTGTCTTCCTTGGTTGATTCAAGCTACCTGAAATGGCAGTCGTCCTCCTTGCTACTCCCGTCCACTTTGCTGAGCATTGTCTTCTTCTCTAATGAGTCATGTCATCTCGCGATGTATCCAAAATATGACAGCCTCAGTTTAGTCAACTTGGCTTCTAGGGAGAGTCCAAGCTGGAGTTGCTCTTGGACCCACTTGTTTGTCTTTTGAGCTGTCCATGGTATTTTTAAATCTTTCCTCCAGCACCACATTTCAAAGGAGTTGGTTCTTTTCCTGTCAGCTTTCTTTACTGTCCAACTTTACCTGCGTACACAGAAATTGGAACTACAGTGACCTGGATCATTCTGACGTTGGTATCTGGTGATGTGCCTTTATACCTGAGGATCTTATCAAGTTCCTTCTTAGCTGCTTTTCTTAGTCTTAGCTTTCTTCTGATTTCTTGACTGCAGCCCACATTTTCACCAAGGGCTGAGCCAAAGTATAAAAAAACTTTCACTTTTTTGAAGTCTTTATTGCCCACTTAAAAATTATGTACACCATCTGTGGTCATTATTTTTGTTTTTGTTCAACTGTAACCTTGCTTTTGTGCTTTCTTCTTTGACTCCTCCAGCATGTAATATGGTGTCATCTGCACATCTCAGATAATTGGTGTTCTTTCTCTCAGGTTTCATACCTCTTTCCTCTAAGTCTAATCCAGCTTTACACCGGCTTGCTCCCAAATGACATTGAGTGTCACAATGCTTCTAAACATACAGGTCATGTAGACCCATTTTGAGAAGTAGCTGTTGACAGATGTCGATATTGTCTAGTCCCCTTTTAAAGCCATTTAAGTTAAGTGGACATCATGACACCTTCTAGTAACGCCCCCCCATCCATATATTGTGAGTGGTGTGAAGAAATGGCTCAATTGAGTGTGAAGAGAAAAGCACAACGCTCAAAACAAGACAGGTGGTGATTATTGGGATTCTCAAGGCAGTAACATTGACCAATAGCATCAAGAAAATAATATCCATCATACAGCAAGGTAAATTGTGAGCTACAGGTAAAATCCAGCCACTACCTCGTGCTCCACTTTTGTGACAGTTTAGTTAATTCTCAGACAGATTGTCACCTGTTTTTAAAAAGTGGAGCCTCAGTCTTCTGGGGTGTCTTAGAGGCTGCAAGAACAAAGAAAGAAATTGGGGACTCATGTGCCCTACAGGCCATGTCTTCCCTACCCCCCCTTTTTTTACTGCCAGTCAGAGCATTAAGGTAAAATATTCTGGTATTTTTGCTCCTGGTTTAAATTATCTGAATCTGCACAAGAGCAGGAAATTCTCTGCATACCCTGTGAAGTAACTATCCATAACTAATATCTCACTTGCTTGCTGGAATATTTGTTGGCATATCATCATAAATCTTTCTGCTCCTATTATCAATAAACTTTATTAAACATTTTCTAATACAATAATGAATCAAAATGCTAACAAAGAAAAAAGTTAAACAGAAGAGAGAAAGAAGACAGTAAAGAAAAAAAGGAAAGGTAATGAAGAACAGACATTTGCCTTCCCAATTTCCTAATGCAGATTATACATGCTTATTAAAAAAAAAAAACTTCTCCAGTTGTGAATACCATTCAAATACTTCAACCGTTTAGTTTCCAGATATACTAATTGTCAAAACCTACATTGTACTCCTTTCCTTGCCAAAAAAAAAAAAATCAAAGATTCACAGTCTTTTAAAAAGATCGCAGATGATTTTTCTCTTATTGTGTTAGTTTATCCATTTCAGCTTGATTGATTAGTTTTTTTAGCCTTTGTTCATCAGAACTGCTGTATTCTTCCATTTCTGGGTGTATAATAACCCTACTAGAGCCAGTATGGTGTAGGGGTTTGACCATTGGGTTGCGACCCTGGAGACCAGGGTTCAATTCTCTGCTCGGCCATGGAAACCCACTGGGTGATCTTGAACAAGTCACACCCTCTGAGGCCCAGAAAACCCCATGGTAGGGTTGCCTTACGGTTGCCATAAGTCAGAAACAACTTGAAGGCACAAAACAACAACAATATTGGTTCTTGTGGGTTTACCGGACTTTGAGACCCTGTTCTGGTTGTATTTTCCCCTGACGTTTTGCCTGCATCTGTGGCTGGCATCTTCAGAGGAGTGCATTTGGTTGTATTTTCTCCTGAGGAATGTATCTGCATCTGTGGCTGGCATCTTCATCTGAAGATGCCAGCCACAGATGCAAGCGAAACGTCAGGAGAAAATACAACCAGAACACGGTCTCAAAGTCCGAAAAACCGACAAGAACCAATGGATTCTGGCCATGAAAGCCTTCGACTCTACAACAACAATATTCTTACCTGGATAGATTGGAAAGCTGGGCCAAGGCTAACAAAATGAAATTCAACATAGAAAAAATGGAATACAGAAATATAGGATGGGGGACACGTGTCTGGATAGCAGTATGTGTGAAAGGGATCTAGGAGTCTTCATAGACCACAAGCTGAACATGAGTCAGCAGTGTGATGCGGCAGCCAAGAAAGCCAATGCAATTCTCGGCTGCATCAACAGGAGTATGGTGTCTAGATCGAGGGAGGTACTGGTACCACTCTACTCTGCTTTGGTTAGACCTCATCTTGAATCCTGTGTCCAGTTCTGGGCACCCCAATTCAAGAAGGACATGGTCAAGCTGGAGAAAGTCCAGAGGAGGGCGACCAAGATGGTGAGGGGCCTGGAAGCCATGCCCTATGAGGACAGACTTAGAGAGCTGGGTATGTTTAGTCTGCAGAAGAGGAGGTTAAGAGGGGACAGGAGAGCCATGTTTAAATATTTGAAGGGATGCCATACAGAGGAGGGAGAGGGCTTGTTTTCTGCTGCTCCAGAGACCAGGACAAGGAGCAATGGATTCAAGCTGCAGGAAAGGAGATTCCATCTGAACCTCAGGAAGAACTTCCTGACAGTCAGGGCTGTCCGGCAGTGGAATCTGCTGCCTTGGAGTGTGGTGGAGTCTCCTTCCTTGGAGGTTTTTAAGCAGAGGCTGGATGGCCATCTGTCGGGAGTGCTTTGAGGGTGTTCCTGCAGGGCAGGGGGTTGGACTGGATGGCCCGTGTAGTCTCTTCCAACTCTACATTTCTATGATTCTATGATTCTACTGCAGTGGTCATGTATCATAGCATCTTGCTGTACCTCTTCTCCAACTGATCATCTACCAGTCCCAATAAGTGTAGTTCAGGTTTTAATTAAACACTGGCTTTCAACATTTTTTGAGCCATACAATGCATGTGATTCCAGAATTTTTTGGCCTTTTCACAAGTCTACCACATGTGATAAAAAAGAACCCACCTTTTGTTTACATTTCCAACACATATTCAGAACCTCTTTATGCATTTGGCCAATTTTTCTTGTGTCAGATACCGATGGTACATCATCTTATGAAAGTTCTCTTTAATGTCATAACATAATTCTGGCAGGCATACCCACTCTATTTTTAATTGTGATGTATTTTTGATTATGATATATCTTAATTATATTTGTATTTTAAATGGTTTTATGTGTTTTTAGTGTATTCTAATCAAAGTATGTTTTTAATTGTGTTTTAATTTATGTTTACCTGCCTCAAGCCGTGGGAAGAGACAAGTTACAAATAAATTTTATGATGATGATGATGATGATAACAATGATGATGTAAATTTCATTCCCTCCAACCATATTTTCTCCTATAGTTCCAGCTGTCTATTATGTCCAACATTTTATGCCCAGTTTATCATACAGTCTTTAACCTGATCCTCTTCCACCTCTGTGTTTAACAAAATTTTATATCACTTACCAATCAAATGTTCAACTTCTGAGCACAACTGCTTCCCAAATTCCGATTTGCTCAACTCAAAATCATAATTTTTTTGTCCATTTCAAATCTTGCTATTATTTGTCTATAGGAGAAACATTGAAAACTGTAACCTTCTAATAATAATTCTTCATTTGACTTAGAATCATAGAATCAGAGAGTTGGAAGAGACCCCAGGGGCCATCGAGTCCAACCCCCAGCCATGCAGGAACACCCTCAAAGCATTTCCGACAGATGGCCATCCAGCCTTTGCTTAAAAACCTCCAAAGAAGGAGACTCCACTACACTCCGAGGCAGCAGATTCCACTGCCGGACAGCTCTGACCATCAGGAAGTTCTTCCTGAGGTTCAAGTGGAATGTCCTTTCCTGCAGCTTGAATCCATTGCTCCTTGTCCTAGTCTCTGGAGTGGCAGAAAACAAGCCTGCTCCCTCCTCGACATGGCATCCCTTCAAATATTTAAACATGGCTGTCATGTTCCCCCTTAACCTTCTCTTCTGCAGACTAAACATCCCCAGCTCCCTAAGGCGTTCTTCATAGGGCTTCATGGCTTCCAGACCCTCCACCATTTTGGTCACCCTCCTCTGGACACGCTCCAGCTTGTCCATATCCTTCTTGAATTGAGGTGCCCAGAACTGGACACAGGATTCCAGATGAGGCCTAAGGAAAGCAGAATAGAGTGGTACCATTGCCTCCCTTCATCTAGGCACCATGTTCCTATGGATGCAACCAAGAATTCTTAATAATTAATTCTGTATTGTTCTTGATCAAATTCCAGGAGATCTTGATAAGTTGCCCACTTTTCCTTTGCTGTTGAATAACTCTGTTACTCCTAAATGCCACCCCAGCTCTGTTCTGAATGCCTCCCTGACAGCCACCTTCAGCCACAATTATTCCTGCACATAAAGCAACTCAGAAACCTCACAAACTCCAGGGCTGTAATGAGCCAAGGCCATCCATTCTAATCTCTCTACCATGCTTCTCCTTCCGCAGGAATTTTTTGAGAATCCCGCCTTTCGCCCAGATGGCATGAAGCTCTACCCAACTCTCGTCATCCGTGGCACGGGCCTCTATGAGCTCTGGAAAACTGGGCGGTACAAGAGTTATCCTCCGAGCACGCTGGTGGATCTGGTGGCAAGAATCCTAGCCCTCGTGCCCCCGTGGACTCGAGTGTACCGAGTACAAAGGTAACGTTAGCCGAGATTCTGCATCACCTTTGCAAGGTGCAAATCTACATTCAGTATGCACGGTGGTTGCGCTACTCCGCCCTTTTGCCAAATATCAGTGTGGTATAATGGATAGTGTATTTGCCAGTATGATGTGGAAAACAGACACGGCATAAGAGCCAGTCTCAGTTGCAAGGCATAAGCTTTGGAGACACTCCTTTTAGAATCCATGCAGGTTGGTTTTAAAATCCCTTGAAGGAGGCTATACAAATATTTCCAGGCTGGAACACATGGGACTGTTTTCAATAATAAAATAAGCTCTCATTTTTCAACATCCTGAGACTTTCTCTCGTTTCCGCATCACACCTTTTGGGTGTTACCATTCTTTGCTTTTTTGGGGTCCTCTGGTGTGGCTTCTTCTTGTGCACTTGTGCAATGAGGAATAATGTACAGGGGCTGTTTCTTGAGTCCCAGGGAGTCAAAAGGTACAGTTAAGGCAGGCCCATTGTCTCATTATTGAACGGTGAGTCAACATGTTGGTACATGGAGTTGATTCAGTGGCTCTGCTCTAATCAAGATTAACAGTAGGATTTAGGCACGTGCACACTTGTGGAAGTCCACTGACCTAATCATGAAGTGGATACACCTCTTGCACAACAGCCAAAAGCCTTGGAAAAGAGGACACTGAGAGGCAAAATGATAGATGCCTTTAAATATTTTAGGAGATGTCATGTAGAACATGAAAGCCACCATGATGTGGTTTACTGTTGTTGCTATTTCTGTGTGCCTTCAGTTGTTTCCAGCTTATGATGCCCTAAGGCAAAGCTATCACAGGGTTTTCCTGGAAGGATTTTTCTGGGGGCAGGGGGAGTTGTCTTTGCCTGAAGCTGAGAGAGTATGACTTGCCACCCATTGGGTTTATGTAGTTGAACAGAAATTTGAACCTTGGTCTCTCGGGATGCTTGTCCAACACTCAACACTTGGCTGGCAATGTGGTTTGACCAGGGTTCAAATCCCCCTCTTGGCCATGGAAACCCACTGGGCAACCTTGGGCAAGTCACATACTCTCAGCCTCAGAGGAAGGGAATGGCAACAAATATCCTTTGAATAAATCTTGCTAAGAAGAGCTTAGGAGATTAAGTCAGAATCGACTTGAAGACATATAACAACAACAACAGATGGATGGAGCTGTCTTGTTGTCTGCTGCTCTAGAGACCAGGACATGGAGCAATGGCTTCAACCTTCAAGAAAAGAGATTCCACCTAAACACTAGGAAGAATTTCCTAATGGTAAGAGCACTTCGATAGTGGAATGTGTTGATGCCTGGGAGTGTGATGGATTCTCCTTCTTTGGAGGTTTTGAAATGGGGCTGGATGGCCATCGTCAGGAGTGCTTTGGTTGTGTTGGCCTTTGTGGTCTCTTCTAACTCTGTGATCCTATAGTTCTGTGGTTATATTACAGTGACACTGAAGGCATCAGCTTTCACTTTAGAAGGAGGTTATGGAAGAAAGCTGAAAAGGGGTAAGGAAGAACAATTTCTGCAGATTTCCCAGGTGCTTGATTGAATCTCCAGCTCTAGGTTCAAGGGACTGCAAAAGAATGAAAATCACGGAAGCCTGAGAGTCTGGAACAACCTTCTTCAACCTTCTCTAGGTGTGCTGGACTACAAATCGCAGAATGCCCTTCCCATTAGATTCAGGGAGCTGTACTCCAAAACAATTGGAGGGTTATAGGTTGGATTGATATACGAGGTGCAGGAGACTGGAGTGGCTGGTTGGCTTCTGAGAATATCCAAATCCCTTAATGGAATCCCTGCCTCCTGTCCCCAAAAGGTCCCTGTGGGGAGATAATTTCCCCCACCTCCTGCTCTCTCCTGCGTCAGTGCTGTCACCCTCCCAGTCCCCCTCACACAATAATAATTAGTTCCCTCGTTAATGTATTCAGCCCATTTCGGAGCGCAAAGGCAGCATCATTTATCTGCCAGGCGCATTAACAAGTCATCAAACAGCAGCAGCGGAGAGGCAGATAAGTTCCTCAGTGCTCAGCCTAAAGGACACACTGGAGGAGAACACAGTTTCCACGGGGGGCACATTAGAAAAGAAAGAGATGTCGGAAAGAGCCCGGCATCTTGCCAAGTCTCAGAGAACTCCGGAGGGTCGTCATGTTGCGCAGTTTGTGATGAGAATGCCAATAAAATGTCTCTGGCACCCCAGTAGGCAGCCTACATAAAAATCTCCGGCAGAGCAAGTCCGCTGTCTCTGGCAACTGGGACGTGGCACATCGGAGAGCCGAAAGGCACTTGGGAGTAGCCATCTGCTGCGGAACGTATTTCAGCCCCTTGTGGCGTCTGAGGGAGGGTGCATGACTCAAGTCCCATCGGCGCATTCATATATGCAAACATGGATAATTTGCAGAAGCAGCCTCGATGGAGGCAGACCTTCCTTCCCTGAATCCATCTCCGTGACAGCAAAGCTGAGGATGCCCCTTTTTTCTTCTTTCCCAGGAGCCAAATCAGCTCCCAACAGAGCTGGGGAAGAGTATGAGCTGCCTGCAGTTCCCAAGATCACGTTTGACAACTCCTGCGCCCCCAAGAACGTTTGAAAAAAGAAAACCCTGAATTTGTTTTTCCAAAACATGAGCCCTACTCCCACTGGAAGGGAAAATTTTGGCACAGTCTAACCCCACCCCGCCCCCCAGGTCGTTTTAGGCCCCAGAAGAGCCACTGGTGCAACCGGAAGTCAATGAAAAGTTGACTTCTGGTCGACTTGCAGTTAAAAAAAAAAACTTCCTTTGGAGCTTAAAGCCGAAAGAACAGGATAAAATTGCCCTCCTGTGTCCCATTTTGTTTTCTTGTTAGCTTGCTTCGCTATCACCTAGCTTTCACAACCATACATAGAAATTGGAAATACTCCAAGAGAAGTGAAATCCACACATTCCGTTCAACGGGAAGGCAGTAAGAAAAGAGGATGATTGCATTACAAGTGTGTTGCCGCTTTATTCTGCTTTGGTTAGACCTCACCTGGAATACTGTGTCCAGTTCTGGGCACCACAGTTCGAGAAGGATATTGACAAGCTGGAAAGTTTCCAGAGGGGGGTGACCAAAATGGTAGAAGGCCTGGAAACCACAAAACCCGGTGAGGAAAGGCTTAGGGAGCAGGATGTGTTTAGCCTAGAGAAGAGAAGGTTAAGAGGGGACATGATAGCCATGTTTAAATATTTGAAAGGATGTCATGTTGAAGATGGAGCAAGCTTGTTTTCTGCTGCTTTAGAAACTAGGACATGGAGCAATGAATTCAAACTACAAGAAAAGAGATTTAACCTAAACCTCAGGAAGAACTTTCTGATGGTCAGAGCCGTTCGACAGTGGAATCTGCTGCCTCAGAGTGTGGTGGAGTCACCTTCTTTTGAGGTTTTTAAGCAGAGGCTGGATGCCCATTTGCTTGGGAGTCCTTTGAGTGTTTGTTCCTGCATGGCACAGGGGGGTGGACTGGATGGCCCCTGGGGTCTCTTCTAACTCTGTGATTCTAGGTGGATAGACTCTGTCTAGGAAGCCACAGACTTGAGATTGCAAGATAGGGCAACTGATGACCAAGGATCTCAGAGATCTCTCATTCATAAGATTGCCATAAGTCAAAGTCAACATGACAGCAAATAGCAACAATAAATGTCCCACAGCAATAGATGATCATGGCAATGAAGCTGTTGTACACACAAAGATGGAAGCACTCAATATTACCCACAGGGGAAGAATGGTTGTTGAAACTGAGCTAGGAGAAATAGACAAATTATCTGGTTTAATGAGGCGAAAGTCATTAGAGACATTTCTAAAAGATTGGAAACCCTTTATAGGCTTTTTGCAGAAAAAAGAAAATGATTTGGTAACTTTTGTTTTTGACAGTAAGTAAGATTTTGTTAACAGAAGAAGTGAACAGCACGGTTTTAGAGAGACAGGTTTGACTATGCTATATGTATGCATAACAGCCAAAAAGAAAATTGGAAGCCACACTTTCTTTTTGTTATGTTTGTTTTTATATCCTACATTCCTTTCTTCTTTTTTCTTTATCTTGCTTTTTCTTTCTTCTTTCTTCAGATTATTTGTAAATTTCATTATACTTTGAAAAACTCTAATAAAAATTATGTCTGTCTCTCTGTCTGTCTCCATCCCATAGGGCCAAAAGTATTTTTTTTTATTTTTTCAAAAAAATAAAATAAAATAAAAATGAGAGTAGGAATGCTGTGGAGTGGGCAACCTTCCAAGTTCCTTCAGTGGGCTAATGTGGACCCTCGACCCCTGGCCAAGTCAAGATCTTGAAGTCACTGCATCTATACTTCCTGATGTGTACACTGCTATTAAGGAATTATGAGATTGAAAACTTTCACTTGAGGTTGTGTGGTGTACAGGATAACTCTGAATTCAATGAATTGATCTTAGAAGTTTCAAAAGCTTTTTTCAAGAACGTCAAAGAAATAACAATACATTGTGGAGTTGCCAAGACTGAAGGAATACTGAATTTGCAGTGCTGTATAAACCATTACATTTCAAAATTTGCACGCACTAACATCCCATTGGATGGCTTACCCAAACAACACATCCTGCAGCTTTCTACCTCTCCCATGTGCCCATCCGGCTTGCCAACAGTCCGACTTTGCAACCATGCCTGTTTACTCTCCGATCACAAGTCATTCCAATAAGACCTCCATGTTCTCAGCTCATGCAGATGTCAACAGATCCCATCATCCCCATCTACATAGCAGAGCACACAAAAATCAAAGCAAAGTCAACTACCTAAAAACATAGAATCACAGAGCTGGAAGAGACCGCAGGGACCATCGAGTCCAACCCCCTGCTATGCAGGAACACCCATCAAAGCATTCCCAACGGATGACCATCCAGCCTCTGCTTAAGGATAGCAAGGATAGCTCATCCGATCTGACAGGTCAACGTGATAAAGAAACTTTTCAAGGCAGAGCAGTCTTTGTCCCAGATCTTACAGCAGCAGGCAGCTGGTGTGATAATCTATTATGTGAACCATTTTACCACTGTATCTGTAGAGTTGGTGACAGATTTCCTGAAGTTGCTGTGTGTCTTTTGGTTCAAGTCCCTCTGGGAATCATCCATCCTGGACAGTCACCCATGCTGTGCCGTAGGCGACTGTCGAAACCACCTTTCCCAGAATCATAGAGTTGGAAGAGACCCCAGAGGCCATCCATTCCAACCCCTGCTAGGCAGGAACACCCATCAAAGCATTCCCAACAGATGGCCATCCAGCCTCTGCTTAAAAACCTCCAAAGAAGAAGACTCGACCACACTCCGAGGCAGCATATTCCATATTCTTGTCCCATTAGGCAGCAGGGAATAACAGGTACCACTTGATTCCCAGAGCACCACCCTGCCTCTTGATGCCAGGCGGTTCTTGAAACCAGTTGCCTCCTCCATGTTGTAAATAAGAAGGGAATTCAGAAGATGAATAAAGAAAGAGAAATGATATTTTATATATTCTAGTTAAAAATAAGCATAACATATAAATTCTTAGTATACAAAATGTTAAAAGAGAACTTGAGCAGGTTTGGCAAGTTAAAATACAAAATATATCAAAATACAATACCACAGTGAAGCAGGATACAATACAAACTGCAGCAACAGCAAATCAAGAAATGGAAGTAAAAGTCCACTAAAACAATGCTGCTCTTATAGAACCTTTACACCTGCTGCCAATAATTGAAAGCAGGTGAAGGTCCTCTATAACACCAATTTACCCCATGATAACTAGGGTTGTAAATCTTGTCAATTCCAACACTCTGCTGGCCACCATCTGTTGTCTTCTGACAAGCTGGAATGAGTCCAGAGGAGGGCGACCAAAATGGTGAAGGGTCTGGAAGCCATGAAGCCCTATGAGAAGCGGCTTAGAGACCTGGGGATGTTTAGCTTGGTAAGGAGAAAGTTAACAGGTGACGTGATAGCCATGTTTAAATATTTGAGGGGATCTCATATGAAGGTTGAAACAAGCATGTTTTCTGCTGCTCTAGAACACACAGAGCAATAACTTCAAACTACAGGAAAAGAGATTTTTGCCTAAACTTTAGGAAGAACTTCCTGATGGAAAGAGCAGTTCAACAGTGCCTGGGAGTGTGGCAGAGTCTCCTCCTTTTCTGGAGGCTTTTAACCAGAGGCTGGATGGCCATCTGTCGGGAATGCTTTGATGGTGTCTTCCTGGGGCTGGACTGGATGGCCTTGGGGATCTCTTCCAGCTCTAGAGTCCTGTGATTCTTTTACCTTTGGACAGTGGTGATTTTTTTTCCTCCTCGCCATTTCCGCTGACGTCTCTTCTACCTTCAACATAACTCCACAGGAGAACGGACAGGATTTCACCCCTTATATCTCAATGCAAGCAAAATACTTAGCTTGTGAAGGGTAAGAGTGTTGGGAGAATACCAGGGGAGGAAAAGTTTGCTCTAACGGAGTTGCTAAGGCAGACGTTTTCAGCATCCTCTTGTCCAGTTCCACCCTGGTTCTTCTAATGATTGAAAAATTTCAAGGGCCACACCTCAACTTGGCCATAAGAACAGTTTACTTTGGTTCAAGTCATGAGACGGACTAAGATGAATTGCTCAGTAATTGCTTTGTTTCTTTTTATCAGCACCCACCCTCTGAGCAGGCCAGCTGTTATTAGAAATGTTCTGCACTGACAATTACAAATGGAAAATTCTTCCCTTGCTAAGTGAAAGGGTGGGCAATAAAGGTGAGATTTAATATTGGGCAGCGGCTCAGGTAGGACAGCATATGCTTTCTTCGGTTGATAAAAGTTACAGCCGCCCAGCGACGTGTGGAGAGTATCTCCGTTTGTTGCAAATACTTCTGGGACTTTTCCTGCTGTGTGCATGGCTAAAGATCCCTTTCAGATTTCTAGACTTCTGCTGGTGTGCTTTTAAAAGGACAGTTGGCCCTCCCCATTTGTGGGTTTCCCTTTCACAGATTTGATTATTTGCAGATTTCTTCAACCTCTGCCCTCTCCACCAAGCACTTCTATTCCAAGGGAACCTTCCCTGTCAGAAGCTCCCATCAGACCATTCAGCCCTTTAAAAGCCCATTTCTGCTACTGGTCCTTCTCCTCCTCCACCAGCCTAATTTCTCAGCACCACAAACCCTCTCCCAGTGCCCCCAACACACCCAAGGAAGGAGCTGGGTGAGAGAGAAGAAATACAGGGCCCCCGTGACTCTGGGTCCAAACGATTCTCCCCACCACACCTCATCCCTCTTCCTACAAACGCACACATATATTTTGATTTTTGTAGTTTTTCCACTTTTGCAAGGGTCCTGTGCCCCAACCCTAGCATATGTGGAGGGATGACCATGTTTTTTTTTCCTGCTTAGAGGGCTTGAACAGGTTTCCAAAAAAGTGGTGACAGGGTCATACAGGTGGAGATAACCTTATCTGAAATGCTTGGGACCAGGGGTGTCTCGGATGTGAGTTTTTTTCAGATTTTGGAATATTTGCATAGATAGATAGATAGATAGATAGATAGATAGATAGATAGATAGATAGATAGATGATCTTGGGGATGGGGCACAAGTCTAAACACAAAACTCATTTATGTTTCATATTTAGTGGAACAGCAGGAGTTCTGTTCCTGGATCCCACCTCCACATGAATGGGGGAAAAAACATGCTCATGTCACATATTATTAAATGGCGTCAAAGTGCTTGTGGATGCTTCAGTGCATACACATTCACATTGATGCCATTTTATGTACAGGACGCAACACTCAATGATCACTGGAATTCACAGATCTGGTGGTTCCATATATAGAGGGCCCACTGTACCCCTTGTATTGTAAATTTTATACTACTGGATATTGGTTTTATATATACAGTCAGCCTTCCACATTTGTGGGTTTCGCTTTTGTGGATTTGATTATTCGTGGATTACTTGCTATCACCTCTGCTCCTTCCCTGTGCCATTTTTAATAGGGACTGCAAGCCTCGCGAGACTGAGAAACTGTGAACGAGGCTAGTAAGTCCCTCTTAAAAATGATATGGGGCAGCAGTGGAGGTGGCAGAAAGCCCCAGCAGCCCCCCACTTCTGCCTTGTGAAGGAACCCTGAGGCTGCAAAGGAGTCCGTGGTGGGTTGAATATAGCAATCATACTTTTTTGTTGTTAACCGTTGTCATGTTGATTTCTACTTAGGGCAGCCCTATTAATCACAGAATCATAGGTGGAGTCTCCTCTTTCTTTGGAGGTTTTTAAGCAGGGGCTGGATGGCCATCTGTCGGGAGTGCTTTGAGGGTGCTCCTGCATGGCAGATTGGGGTTGGACTGGATGGCCCCTGGGATCTCTTCCAACTCTCTGATTCTGTGACATTAAATACGGTTTGGGAGGGCCTAGTTCTTCACAGTTTTTCCACTTTCATGGGGGTCCTGTGCCCCTAACCCTAGCAAATGTGGAGGGAGGACTGTACAGTGAAACTGGTTCCACTCCTGAACCCCTCTATGAATGGGGAGGAAAACAGATGCTCCTGTCACATATTATTAAACAGCATCAATGTACTTGTGGATGCTTCAGCGCCTCCACATTACTGCCATTTTAGGTATGGGACGTGACACTCCATGATCACTGGAATTCACATATCTGGAGGTTCCATAAACAGAGGGCGCACTGTATTCCTTATGTTGTAAATGTAAGTTATCGTAAATTTTATACCATTGTATATATTTTTTTTGTATATGCTGTTGGCTGCTGCATCACACTGTTGACTCATGGCCTACCAAGTCCCCTAGAACAGGGATCTTATTGGATTCTCTTAACACACACGTTTCTGCTCAGAATCGTAGAAATAAAGAACTGGAAGAGACTGCAAGGGCTGGCTTTTACGTATATGCTGTTGTATAGTTGTTGTTAATCATACATCAGTCCTTCTACACATGCTCCACTATTTTATCAGTTCTTCTCCTCTTGCCTTCTTCCTGTAGGGAGCACGAGGGAATTATGGATGCTTGTTCAAGACCACGCATGTAATTCCCTTATGTTCCCTACAGGAAGAAGACTGTGTTCAGCTTTCAGAAGTTTTGGATTTTGGAGCATTTTAGATTTTGGATTTTCAGATAAGGGATACTCAACCTGTATATGTGTGTTTCAGGCCATTTCCGCACTACACTCTTATAGCACAATGATTCCACTTTCAACATCCTATGGAATCCTGGGGTTTGCAGTTTAGGGAGAGGCCGTCTGGCCCCTCCCTAAACTGCAAACCCCAGGATTCCATAGGATGTTGAAAGTGGAATCATTGCGCTATAAGAGTGTGGTGCGGAAATGGCCTCAGACTCAGCAATGTCTTGCTGTACCATTCCAGCAGATGCTCCAGAGGTTCAAATGGCAACCCTCCATCCTCAGTGTGCTGGAGGGGCCCTTCTCTATGTCCTAGCAATACACTGTGGGGGGGGCGTGGGGCCAGAGTCTTCTCTGCTGTGGTACCCCCTTTTGTGGAATGTCCCGCCCTTGGACGTCTGATTGGCACTGATTTTGGCTTCATTCTGCCACCAGGCTTAAATATGGCTTTTTGTTCACGCTTTTGGGGCTGAATTGACCTTGTCCAGATCTGCACCTGGACACAGACAAGCTAGAACCATGGTCAAATTGTTTAATGTAGTTTTATTCTGATTAAATTATCTTTTTAAACTTTTTTTTTATTGTTAATTTGTTTCATTAATGCTATTAAGGAGCCCATTACCCAGCACACCAGGGTTGAAAGCAATCATGTGGCCAGATTGTTCGCTGCCCTGAAATCTTGAGAAATAGAGCAAGATATAAATATTTAAGGAGCCAATGTGGTGTAGAGATTTAAGTATTAGAGCAGGACTCTGCAAGAGCAGGCTTTAAATCCCCACTGAGCCATGGAAGCCAACTTGCTTGGGGCAAGCAACCCTCTCTCAGCCTCAAACCCACTCTGAAGATATCAGGCCACTTAGCCATGGAAACCCACTGGCCGACTTTGGGCAAGTCCCACTCTCTCAGTCTCAGAGGAAGCCAATGGCAACCCCCCTCTGAACAGTTCTTTCCAAGAAAACCCCATGATAGGTATGCCTTAAATTGGAAAATGACTTGAAGGAATAGAACAGCAGCAAATATTTTTGTAAATAAATTAAACATAATGCAAAAGGCTAATGCTCTGCCTTTGCAATTCTCCTCTCCCGCTGTCGAGATGATAGCGTGCCTTGGGTCTCTTTCCCTGGTGGCCCTATCCTTGTTGCTCGGGTCAGTTGTCAAAATGCAACTTACCAAAGATCCCCACATTTTATTCCTTCCCAGTTTGGCACCCCCATTTGAAAACTCATTTGCAAGCATTTGCCTAAGATGCGAGAGACCACAGTCTTTGGTGACTCACTGAACGGCAAGAGATTCTAGTCTGGCTGCACACAGTTGGGCTATCAAGCGCTGACTGCAATTACCATGTGATTAGCCTGGAGCGTGAGCTCACCCTGAATCATACGGAAAGGCTTGATGCTCCTAAGGAGAGTTAGAAGTGGATTGACAACACAGCATGGGACACAGAGCAGAGCCTGAGAATTCCAGAAAAGTGAGAATCTTTGGAAAACAGAAGCATGGGGGATGATATGATAGGAATAGACATCTAGCTAGGAGCAATGGGTCAGCAACAGAAAACAATCTTGCTCCATCTTCTCCAAGATATGATAGCCATAGAAGATGGCTTTCATGTCACCTCATAGTCTACTTTTCAGCATACTAATCATGGTCAGGGACCTAAGGCATTCCTCATAAGATTCCAGGCCTTTAACCACATTGGTCACCCTTCTCTGGACATGTTCCTACTAGTCAGTATTCTTGAACTGTAGTGCCCTGGATGCAGATTTCCAGGTGCGATCTGACCAAAGCAGAAGAGAGCAGCGGTATTACTTCCCTCCATCTGGACACTATACTCCTGTTGATGCAGTCCAGAACTGCACTGGTTTTTTTGGCTGCTGCATCACACTGTTGGCTCATGTTTAGCTTATGGTCTAAACAGGGATTAAACAGGTACAGAGATCTTTGTGAGTCTACTTTAAAACATATGTTTGTACTCAGAATCATAGAAACAAAGAGTTGGAAGAGATGGCAAGGGCTGGCCTTTAGGTATATTAGGCATGTTTAGGCGTATTCTTTCTTCTTACCATTCAAATCCATTACAGAAGAGAATCATGGGGGCACACGTACAGCCCCAAGCGAGATTCCATAATTCCCTCCTTTTTCCTACCGGAAGAAGATTGGGTTCTGCTTTTCAACAGTTTTGGGTTTTGGATCATTTCTGATTTTTGAAGAGGGGATGCTCAACCTGTATTCCATTTTAAGAGCCTCAGCCGCTTTGTAGTTTGGACACTAGAGGCTTTCTGGTGGAGAATTCTAAATGCACCTCTCTAAACTGTGACTCCCAGGATTCTGTAGGATGCCGCCATGGTATATAAAGTAGAATCATAGTGCTGTAACAGTGTAGTGTGAATGGGTCCCAGAAATGAGACATCTGGCCATTTCCAGATTTGTTTGTTTTAAATGTTTTTGGAAGTCTGTTTGGTCCCCCGCAGATCCTGGGGCAGAAAACTGGCCCTCAGATCTGTTGAAGATGGCCTGCCCTTCTGGCAGGGGAACGTTCAAAACTCCAGGGACCTGTCTGAAACTTTGGGTCCTGCTCTTTGAGTTATTAAAAGCCTCCGAGAATGTCAAATTTGTTGACTGGTGGGCCAGAAGCCAGGCTTCATGGAATTAGTTGCTTTGCGGTGACTGAAGCTTGTTCATATGTGTGCCAAAAAGTTGGACTTTGTTTATCAGCCCATCTGGACATGGTATAAGGAACTGGACAGTGGAGACAAGTGGCATTCATGTTTAGGCAGAGAGTGAGACAGCGAATCCACACTGGGTTTTAGCCTGAACCTTAAATCCAAGGTTCCGATCCTTCCAGAGCCCAGTGCCAAGCCCTTTCCCATAGTAGGTTCATCACCTTGGACAGCTTAAAGTTCAGACTAAAACCTGGGACAGATTCACTGACCCACTCACCTGGATACTGCACTTAGATTGCAAAGTATTAGGTGGGGAAAAGATTTGGAAACCTTGATAGAAGTTCTATACAGCCATTCAGCTGCAGATGTCTTCTCCATCTTTCCAGCTGCCTGCCATTGCTATGTTGTAATCTTTTTGTCTGTTTCCCTCGCAGGGATATCCCCATGCCGTTAGTCAGTTCTGGAGTGGAGCATGGTAACCTGAGAGAATTGGCATTGGCCAGGATGAAAGACCTGGGGACGGAGGTAAAGTATGCTCTTTCTGTATCTCTGTAGTCTGGATGGCCAGCTTCAGGCTCAGCTGCCCCTGCAGAGATGCACTGGCTCTGGAGCTGTTCTTTTCTCCCAGCCATTGAACTCTTGCAAGGCCCCACAAGGGGTGCATGGGGAAAGAGTCATTTTGTTTTTTGTTTTTATATATTTTTTATTAAAACCAGTCAATATGAGGTCCTATTTGGAACATGGAAAGGCCCGAAAGAAATAGAATCATAGAAATGGAAAGGCCCGAAAGAAAGATGGCTTAGATGTGAAAATATTATAATCAAAGAGGGTAAAGCAAACTTAAGAATAAAATCAAGAGAGGAACTAGAAGAGGAAGGTTTCCACTGTCAATGGTTTCTCCACCTCCAACTCAAAGAAAGATTTAAAATGGACCTGAAACTTGAAGGCTTTGAAGTAAACAAACAATTAAATGAATTTGAGAAAGCTATTTTTGAGAAACCGGAACATCTAACTGCGCAAATATATAGAATTCTATTAAATAGGGAGTTGGAAACAGAAACGATTAAAGAATCCAGGATTTTATGGGCACGTAATATAGGGCATGAAATTAATTTGGAACATTGGGAAAGGAGCTGGAAAAATACGCAAAAATTCACACTAGCCCAGAGCCTGAAAGAAAATCATCTTAAGATGCTGTATGGATGGTATTTAGATCTAGCAAAGTTGAGTAAAATCTACAAGACCTCAAATAAATGTTGGAAATGTAAGGAAGAAGATGGTACATTTTTTCACATGTGGTGGTCTTGCCCCAAAAGCAAAAAAATATTGGAAAAATATTCATAAGGAAAGAGTCATTTTGTAATGGCCTTTTGGCCCACTCTGACAGCTGGTCTGGCCACTCCCCAAGTCCCATCAACCAGGACAGCTGTTGCACCATCATTAGAAGTGAAAGGGAGTTCCTGCTGGTTAAATCAAGCCAGGAGCAGAACTGAGCTCACAGTGCTTCAGAGAGGAGCTATATATTCTTTGATGTTGAAGGTGGTGGAGTAGCCGGAATATTGGACTCGGAATCTAGGTGTGACACAGGCTGGCCCTTTAGTTCCAGTGTTGAGAATCCTGCCACTCACCCTGCCCTCATTCCCCCACTGAACCCCTTTCTGGACTGGGTTCCTGGGCCTCAAGGTGACCCCTTCATCTGTGGACCTCTGGTTGTGTTTGTTGTGTGGGTTCTTTGTAGCATGGGTAGCCAGACCCCTTCCCAGTCTTGATAGCAACAGCCAGAGACAGGTTTAGAAAAGAGAATAACAAGTGTAGGCTTATTAAAATCCAGTAAAACAATGCATTAACTCTTGAATATTCTATTCTTACACAGCTCCCTCAATACCAGAGCCATTTTTCCTTCCTAACTGCCCCATCTCCCTGAAATCCAAAGCTTATCCTTGTCAACTCTGTTCTTCTCTGTGAAATTCACTCCCTCTCTCCATCAGCCCCAAAGCCTATCTGCAATCCCAGAGGCATCTTCTGTGGTTTTTTCACAGCCCCCTTCACAGCACTTCCTGGTCGGCAACTGGCTGCCCTTAGCCAGATCTGCCCACCACTTCCCACACAGCAGGGTTCAGATCTCTTCTGCCCAGCCACAGAAACCCTCTGGGGAACCTTGGGCAAGTCACCCTCTCCAGCCTCAGAGGAGGGCAGCAGGAGGCCCCAAGGGCTATTCAGTTCAACTCCCTGCCATACAGGTAGCATTCCAGCCGCTGTTTATAGAATCATAGAGTTGGAAGAGACCCCAGGGTCCATCGAGTCCAACCCCCTGCTATGCAGGAACACCCATCAAAGCATTCCCAACAGACGGCCATCCAGCCTCTGCTTAAAAACCTCCAAAGAAGGAGGAGACTCCACCACACTCCCTTGAGGCAGCAGATTCCACTGCCGGACAGCGCTGACCGTCAGGAAGATCTTCCTGAGCTTCAAGTGGAATCTCCTTTCCTGCAGCTTGAATCCATTGCTCCTTGTCCTAGTCTCTGGAGTGGCAGAGAACAAGCCCACTCCCTCCTCGATATGACATCCCTTCAATTATTTAAACATGGCTATCATGTCCCCTCTTAACCTTCTTTTCTGCAGACTAAACATCCCCAGCTCCCTAAGCCACTCCTCATAGAGCTTCATGGCTTCCAGACCCTTCACCATTTTGGTCACCCTCCTCTGGACACGTTCCAGCTTGTTGACATCCTTCTTGAATTGAGATGCCCAGAACTGGACACAGGATTCCAGATGAGGCTTAACCAATGCAGAATAGAGGGGCACCGTTACCTCCCTCGATCTAGACACCATGCTCCTATTGATGCAACCAAGAATCGTGTTGGCTTTCTTGGCTACCGCATCACACTGCTGACTCATGTTCAGCTTGTGATCTACCAAGACTCCTAGATCCTTTTCACACGTACTACTATCCAGCCACACGTCCCTCACCCTATATTTGTTACTTTCATTTTTTCTGCCCAAGTGCAGGACCCTACATTTCTCTATGTTGAAAAACGTCCAGTGAAGGAGACTCCACCACACTCCCAGGCAGCAGTGTATTCCACTATCAAACTGCTCTTACTTTCAGGAAGTCCTTCTTAATGTTTAGGTGGAATCTCTTTTCTTGTTGCTTGAAGCCATTGCTCCGTGTCCTAGTCTCCAGAGCAGCAGAAAACAGTCAGAGCAGTGGTTTGTCTACACCAAGAATGGGCAACTGTGGAAGGGTAGGGAGTTGCATCACCCTCCCACCGTCTGTGCTCCTGAAAAACAAAATCACCCTCATCCAAATGCCCACATAGGGCATTCTCACCATGTTTTGAAGCCTTCTTGAACCATTTTAGCCCCAAGAGAGGGGGTTACCCTTTGGAGGGGGGTAAGTGGTGAGGCAAGCTTGTTTGCTCTCCCCATTTTCTCTCCGCTTTGCTGGACACAAATGCTCAGTACAGGATTCTGCGGGCATCTGCTGTTTACTTCACCTGTTCTACTTATGCATCAGTGGCTACAGTAGGAGCAGATAGAGTGCAATCCTGTTCATTCCCAGCTTAAGCCATATTGCACTGAATAATGCAGACACACTGCTGCAGCCAGAGCCCAGAAGTCTTTCACCATTCTCCTAGTGCTGATGCTACTAAAAAAGCTGCAGCTGGACACAGGACAAGGAAGAAAAGTGGGGCTGGGAGCATAAAAACAATTTGTAAAAAGGAGTTTCACTATCACACACCTTTGTTAACTGAAGTATGCTTGAACTCTTATCTGTGATCTGATAATTTCTGGGTTGCCATTCCCCATCAGCGCTCGATAAGGACACAGCTGGCACACTACCCTAGGCTAGTCAAAGGCACTTGGTGCCACTGAAATCCCTTGGGCATTTAAAGGGGAGACCAGAACTGTCAACCTCCTGCAAGCTCTGAATCACCTCCATTCTGTGGAATGCCACCCACTGAAGCGGCTGACCATAGAGTGGATGGGCATATTAGCACCCTGTCCAGAAGAGGTTGGCCATAACCTCCTAGATTAGCCAAGCTGCCTTCCATTGGCAACTCAGTCTTCTTCAGACTGAACTTCATTACCTTGCCCTTATCTGTTCTCATTTCCACTGCATTTCTCCACTTTAATTTTCTCATTAAAAACTTTCCTCCCACATTTTGGAACCACTTACTCAGGAGTTTTTGCTGTACAACATTATATTAGAACACACACGTACACACCCTTCCAATCCTCTGTCTTTCCAACCTTGATTACGGCAAGCATTAAGAGCTTATTTTCTTCAAAGCAATGCTGTTTTCAAATCAAATTGTGCCTTTTACCATGAGATTCAAACCGATGTCTTGCAAAATGTCTGTTTCCTTCCTTCTTTCTTTGTATTTTTAATACCATGCTCTCCCTACACACACACACACACACACACACACACACAGAATGTAGGTTAGTCTCCCATTTTACATTATCAGCATAGGTCGATTCCAACTTAATTTTAAACTCTGGAGGAGGCAGTAGCAAATGTTAACGTCCCTTATCCTGGCTGTGCATCTCCAGGGTGTGACTGTTGTTTCTCTCTCTCTTTTTTTCCTCACCTAGTGCCGTGATGTGAGGACAAGGGAAGTTGGTATACAAGAAATCCATCACAAAGTGAGACCCTACCAGGTGGGTTGCCTGTTCCTTCTCAGCAGGGGCTCCATGAGAGAGTGAAAGCGTGAGTTTGGGTGTGTGGGGTGGGTGTGTGTCTATATAAAAACACAAGTCCTTTTGTAAAGACAGGGAGACAGAGAGAAGTGATCATCCAAAGGAGCAAGGATTGTCAAGAAGATACACAGATTTGCTTACTCTGCAGGAAAAAGAAAAAATGGTCAGATGCTTTAAGATGGTGATGATGGGCATTTTGGGGACTTAAACACTCATTTATGCAGAAAACAGGTTTCACACTCTCTCTCTCTCTCTCTCTCTCTACACACACACACACACACACACACACACACACTGTCAAGATGCATGGCTTTTGTCATATCTATGTTGAATGTATTAGTATTTGCAGTAGAATACCTTTGCTAGACCAAATAGGACTGTGGTTTGCTGTAGCACTATCATGTATCCATTGCTAATTGCTACCTGCAACTATGTATCCAGTTGGAATTCTTAAAGTATCCCAAGGCACCAAATGATTAATTACTTTAGTATTCAATGCCACTTTGTGTCAGGGCAGGAGGGAAGAAGATCAGGAGGAGAGATGTAAGTAGCGACAAGGTGTTATGGGAACAGGCGATGCATCGATAAGGTGATGGAAACTTTTTCCTGCTCCCAGGATGAAAGATATATAAATAACAGAAGGCCTGGGAAAATGCCTGCGCTGGTGGGATGATGTGTCATTTATGATTTTTACCAGTCATTGATGTGTGTACCTAAATTTGTATGATAAGGGTATGAAATCTGTAACCATCCTAGGTGTGGTAATCTGCGCAACTTTTGAGAAAGTTGCTATGTTGCTTGTTTTGCTCCATATAAATACCTCTGTTTGAAACTCTGCGGAAAGTTGGGAGCACAATTTATCTAGGACATGACACAGAAATATACACACACAATCAAAAAAAAGGTCAATAGGACAAAAAAAATCAATAACTTTTTTAAAAAAAAAACCCTGCAATCTCACGCAGAGGGAGCAAACTTTTAGATTATTCGTTCTTTCATGAGAAAATGAAATAGGCAAAGATTTATGTCCCTGAAGAAGAATGCAGGAAGATGGCTTATACCAAATCATTCTGCTGATCCATCCCTGTGTGTGGTTTCACCACAACATTGAAGTCATAGTAAGGATGTTTTCACGACTAAGACTTTTAGTTCTAAACCTTTGGGTGTGTGAGAAACATAGCTGGCAAATATTAACATGGCATACTTGCTTTTGTTTACTAAATGCAAGTCAACTAACTGTACTTGGGCCACAGTGAAATCCATTTAGGAACTTGGAAGATCATTTTCCAGTAGAGAAATTTCAAGAAAAAAATGCAAGTCAGTGCAGGCTGATTCATGCATAATTGGGATAGCAATGCCAGATAGACTGAGGCATCACCAGTGTGTATGGAGTATGCTTGGGTCCATTTGAATCTGTCCATAGAAGGTCCTGGGAGTCTTGAATCAGTACCTGGAGGCAGTTTCAGAGAGGAAAAACAGAGACTAAATCCAGACAAGCTGGAGATGCTGTTGCTACAGAAACTTGACTGCTCTGGGCATCGGTCTATAGCGAGGGTTGCCAGAGTGAAACCTGGACAGGAATCTTGTACACAGTGGTTATGTAGATGATGGAATTTTCAACGGATGTTCCTTGTTAGACAACCAGGTAACAACACCTGCTAACATTTCGTACTCTACATAACTATTAAAAGTACTGGGGCCTCTCTGGTTTTTACTCTAGCAACCTTAAATAAAGGTACAGGAGCCCTCTCCAGGTTTCATTCTGGCAACTTTATCTATAGCAGGTCTTTAACAGTATCATAGAGTTGGAAGGTACCAAAAGGGGCATCTAGTTCAGGGCCTTTCCACACTACACTGTTATAGTGCTATTATTCCTCTTTCAACATCCCATGGAACCCTGGGATTTGCCGTTTAGGGAGGGGCCTTTGGAATTCTCAGCCAGAGAGCTCTTTGGCCTCAGGAAACTACAAACCCCAGAACTCCCCCAAGGATATTGAAAGGGGAATAATACACTAGAACAGTGTAGTGCAGAAAGGCCCCGTCTTTCCCATATGGGAAATCACAACTATAATAGTCTTGAAAGATGCATATCCAAACTCTATTTAAAGACCTGCAAACTAGGCAAGCTTAACTACCCTTGAAAGCAATCTGTTTTGACTCCTGAACAACTCTTACAATAAGTTCTTCCTGGTGTTTAGGTGGAACCTCTTCAACTTGTAATCTATAATTTTCCAGTAAGATGGGCCTGCACTCCCACTGAAGAACCCAAGTACCCCACTCACACATTCTCCTGGAGACAATTCAGAGGGCTGGTCGTGACCTATAAATCTCTGTATAGCTCAGATCCAGGCTATATGGCAGACCATATCTCCCTGCATGAGCCAGCCCAGGCTCTGAAATCATCAGAAGAGGCCCTTCTCTCTTTCCCACCACCATTGCAAGCGTGGTTGGTGGGGACACGAGAGAGAGCCTTCTCAGTGGCGGCCCATCTTTGTTGTCCTCACGACAACAGGCTGAAACTTTTTTATTCAGAAAGTCTCCTTAAAATAGAATAGTTTCAATTAATGGGCTGGGGGTGCCATATTTTAGCAGATTTTTGTCTTTTTTCATTGAATATTTGTTCTTTACTGTTATGTTTTTATACTTCAAATAGTTTAATTCTATTTTAATATTCATTTTTGGTGTGTTTTAATTGTATTGTTCATTTAAATTGTGAGCTGCTTTGAGTGCCCCTTTTGTGGGAAAAGCGGGATATGAATAAATATAATAATAATAATAATAGCAGCAGTAAGGAGCATGGGAAATGTAATACAAATGCAAGACATATTGGTGTGGTCATAGAGTGACGCACATCTTCTTAACAATGGTCAGAACAACATCTATTAGAAATTTGTCCTTATTTGCCATCCAGTCAACTTTGACTTCTAGCATCCTTTAATCCGCATGTTCTTCCTTGGGAGGCCAGTTGTTTTCACATTTGTAGTTCTAATTTGCTGTTAGGTCAACTTTAACTTAAGGTGAACCTATGAATGAGGAACCTCCAGAACCCCGGCCATCAGCTGCCCTACTCAGGTCTTGCAAACTCAGGGCAGTCCTGGCTTCCATTATTTCTATCTGTAATGGAGTCTTCCTCTTTTCCTACTGCCTTCCACTTTTAGTTAGAATTATGTTTTCCAGTGAGTCATATCTCCTTGTGATATATCCAAAGCACAACAGCCTCAGTTTTAAGACTTTGCGGAGTAGAAACTAAAGAGGGTTCCTATCCCTTTAGTGCTTGTGTAGAAGAGGAAATTTCTGCAAATGTTACCTAGTTGAGTGACAAGCAAAATCTGCTGAAATGCTCTCTTGCTAGCACAGCCATTAAAGGAACAGGAACCCTCTCCAGTTTTCACTCTGCCAACCCTACTCACTTTAGTTGTCTTGGCTTCTAGGGAGATTTCTGGCCTGATTTGCTTTGAAAACCATTCCTTTTGTCTTTTTAGCAGTCCATGACATGTGCAATAGCACTCTGCCCTTCCCCTACACCTTCCACTTTACTGAGTCAGGTCATCTTTTCCTTTGAGTCACGTCATCTCATGATGATATCCAAAGTTTGACAGCGTCGGCTTAACACTGTGTCCAGTTCTGGGCACCACAGTTCAGGAAGGCTATTGGCAAGCTGGAAGAGATCGACCAAAATGGTAGAAGGCCTGGAAACCATGAAACCCTATGAGGAGCAGCAGAGAGAGATGAGTATGTTTAGCCTGGAGAAGAGAAGGTTAAAAGGGGACGTGATAGCTATGTTTAAATATTTGAAGGGATGTCGTACGGAAGATGGAACAAGCTTGTTTTCTGCTGCTGCACAGACTAGGACATGGGGGAATGGTTTCAAAGTTCGGGAAGAGAGATTGTATCTAAACCTTAAGAAGAACTCCCTGATGGTAAGAGCAGTTTGACAGTGCTGCCTAGGAGTGTGGAGGAGTCTCCTCCTTTGGAGATTTTTAAACAGAGGTTAGATGGCCATCTGTCAGGAACAATTTGATGGTGAATTCCTGCATGGTCGGGGGGATTGGACTCGATGGCCCTTGTGGTCTTTTCCAGTTCTATGATTCTATAATCATCTTGGCTTCTGGGGAGAGTTCAGGCTTGATTTGCTCTAAGACCCATTCATTTGTCTTTTTATCAGTCCAAAATATCTGTAGAACTCTTCTCCAGCACCACATTTCAAATGAGTTGATTTTTCCCCTTTCAGCTTTCTCCAGTATCCAGCTTTCATATCCGTACATAGAAACTGGATATGCAATAGCCTGCATGGTTCCAACTTTGGTATACAGATTGAGCATCCCTTATCTGAAATGCTTGGGCCCAGAAGTGTTTTGGATTTCAGATTTTTTTCCCATATTTTGGAATACCTGTATTAGCATGTAGGTACCTAATGAGATATCCTAGAGGTAGAACCCAAGTCTTTACACAAAATTCATTTTACATTTCATACGCACATTATACACATATCCTTACACAACATTTTTTAATACTTTTGTGCATGAAGCAAAGTTTGCATACACTGAACCGTCAGAAAGCAAGGTGTGACTTAGCCACCCATGTGGACAATTTCATATTTTGGAGTATTCCACATATCCAGAGAAGGGATGCTCAACTTGTACTAACATATAAATGAATGAATAAAAGGTAGGAAGTGAGCCTTGTTGAATACAGGGAGACTGACAAAACAAGCATAGAATTGTCTTGTAAGCCTGGCAGGGCACAAGATGTCTGGAATAGCAGCAACCAGTTCCACAATGAGATGAGTCACAGAAACACGTGACGTGGCTTTATAAGCTTACAGTAAGACTTGATGCTGTTCCTGATGCGCCATCCGCTAGCTGCAGCACAGCAAGGGTATGTTGCACATTGGTGGGATGGCATGAATAAAAGGGAATGATGGAAACAGAGCTTGTGTTCTGCTCTGTTCTTCTCAAATCACCAACCAGTGATAGCTGGCTAAAGAGATACTCTCTTCGCACCTTCAGTGTGAGCACACAAGACAGGAATAGTAAAATCCTAGAGTTGCAGGAGAACTCAAAGGCCATTCAGTCCAGCCCCATTCTGCTATGCAGAAAGACACAAAGCACTCCTGACAGATGGCTATCCAGCCTCTCCCTTTAAAAACCTTCAAAGGAGGAACTCCACCACACTCCCAGGCAGCAGCGTCTTCCACTGTCAGACTGCTGTTGCCATCAGGATATTCTTCCCAATGTTTAAGTGGAATGTTTTTCCTGTAGTTTGAATCCATTGCTCCATGTCGTGGTCTCTGGAGCAGTGGAACACAGGTTTGCTCCATCTTCCCTATGACATCTCTTCGAATATTTAAACATGAGTGTCATGTCACCTGTTAACCTTCTATTCTCCAGGCATTGCAATACCTGGATCTCTCCAAGTAAGCATCTGGATCTAATGTTCTGGGGCTGAACTGTAGTTTTTTATACTGTTTGGACAGGATTACTGGTGATTTGAGTGTTGAAATAGGACTCTGTGGGACCTGGATTCAAATCGTTGCTCAGTCATGCAAAACCACTGGGTGACCTTGGGCAAAACACGATCTCTCAGAATCGGAGGAGCAATGACGAATGCCCTCAGAACAAATCTTGCCAAGAAAACCATATGATAGATTCACCTTAGGGCTAGCATAAGTCAGAAACAACTTGAAGGCACACAACAACAACCCCCTCCCAGGCTCCATCCCTTCTCAAGAAGGTAGAAAGCTTTATATCAGAGGAAGGACTTATCCTATGCTCAAATCAGCAAGTGTCCCAGGAAGCAGGTGATTGGAATGCAAGAACAATCGAGTAGTTAAGTTAGTCCAGGTAATCCAGCAAGACGAAGGGAGAAGAAGAAGATGGTTGTTAGCTGGTCCAGAAATCAGTAGTCCAAATAAACAAAGCAAGCAAAGAGTAAAACAGTCAGAAACACGAAACACCAAAGAGTACTGCCTGTCACCAAGATAGATGGTTGTAAGCAACAAAGCTTGCAGAGAACTGCTGGGATGTTTATAGCCAGGTGTCTCAAGGCACCAGATGCTTAATTAATCAATCTCCCCTACTTAAAAACCTCTGGGACATACGTAACTTCTCTTATCTCTCCTGTGCTCAGAAAATGGCTGCACCACATCTTCAACCTCCTGCTGGGAAATAGCCCCCACCCTCACCTCAGCCCCCAGCATTTCTGAGTTGGCACTCTGACTCTGTGTCTGAATCTCCCCACTCCAGAGGGTGAGATACGACAAGAATTAGCCAATTCCAAATTCTAGAGTGCAAGTTCCATCTTATTTCATCCGTGCTCTGACAACTAGGCTTGATGGGATTTGCAGTCCAACAGTATCCAGAGGGCTATATGATTCCCACCCACTCCCTGTCTCAAAGAGAAAAGCCTTTAGCTCGATGGCTAGCACTCCTTCACCTCTCTCTGAGTTTGTGCCAGGCATGCTGTTGATGTTGGTTGGCTGCTTCCAGGCATCATGGAAATAAATACTCAAAGACAAGCATATGGAAGTCTTCAAAGATATTCTAGTAAAAATTCTAGTCTTCAAGGGCCACCAAGATTTTTCTGGACTTAGGTCTCTGAGTCTCCAGTGGTCCAGACTGGATTATCAATGGGGCAAACATGAGCCAAAGTGATGTCATGGAATGGGACTCTGAGAGAGCGGGGTTCAAATCTCCACTCAGCCAGGGAAACCCATTGGGTGACTTTGAGCAAGTCCCGCACTCTCTCAATCTTAGAGAAAGGCAAGAGCGAACCTCCTTTAAATAAGCCTGGAAACCCTAGAATAGGGCCACCGCAAGCAGGACCCTTGAGTAGGGCCACCATAAGTTGGAGCTGAAGGTGCGCAAGAACGACACTAACTGGAGCAAATTCTCCAGGGACAAAGAGGTAAGTCCCTGAAGAGCTAGGCCTTCAAGTTAGGTGTGCTACTGGCACACTAGAGATTGTCAGGATATTAGACTAGGGTGGGCTATTCCAGTACTAGTGCTAGGTTCAGGGCCACCAAGGGTGGTCTGGCTTCATGCATCTTGGACACCGGTCTCAGTTTCTGGGGGAACTGGGTCTTTTCAGGCTCCCCAGCGATACCTGAGCTGATGCCTGCTGGGCAAAACTGTTCCATCAGCCTGCAGATCCCTGTCCAGAACACCATTAGACTTGACACCTTTATGATAGGCACCAAGGTTGTATGGACACATCCAGTTGTGCATGTAACTTACTTCCTGTATTGTCGTGGTTACACCTTACTTCCTGTATGCCTTTCCCATAGTTTGGGTTTGTCATGTTCATTACAGCAGTGTTGGTGGGTAACACGCATTGCATGTTGAAATTGATCTCACTGCCCTGATGCTTCAGTCTTCTCTAAGCATCACCACCTTCCTCTTAGGGCATTGGGAGCACATTGGTTTCTGGAAATATCTAAATGTAATTGCCAGGAAAGCGTTCTCATTCAGAGTTCAACCTTACTTTGGGCTTCTGTGTAGATCCAATAACAGCACCTTGGGCTCTTATCTGACACCGCTAAAAGCCCATCTGCAGTGAGGCAGACATTGCAAAACCATTTCACACCTTTTTCTTTTCCATCCAAACAATTACCTGCACAGCTGTGAAGTTAGCTTCTATCACCTTCTGGTCATGCACTGTTATTATTACTCAGGTTACTACCACCTATTGATTTTCATCCAACCTCTTTCTTTTGGGTGCAGGTGGAACTGATCCGGAGAGATTACGTGGCCAATGGTGGCTGGGAGACCTTCCTGTCATATGAAGACCCCGAGCAAGACATCCTGATCGGCCTCCTGCGTTTGCGGAAGTGTTCAGAGGAGACGTTCAGAGCGGAGCTGAAGGGAGGCGTCTCCATTGTCCGAGAGCTCCACGTGTACGGAAGCGTGGTCCCCGTCAGCACCCGAGACCCTTCCAAGTTCCAGCATCAGGTACCCACAGCCAGTTAAACCATGTCATAATGTTTCATTGCATCCTCTCCCCTCTGGTGCCTGGTGAAGGCTTATTTTTCAGCCCCTTAAAGTTGCACTCTGTGGAGTTGTGTGTTTTTCTTTTATTTATTTTATGCTAGCGTGTATGCCTGGCGTTGCCCAGGATTTTATTTTCTCATAGGTAACACTTGTTAGAAAGATTTGAGATCCCGCGTCTCCAGTTCCCCAGACTGTCTTGTCCAGTACCCATAACTTTTCTCCATATTCCCCAATCCAATCTGTATTCAGAGTTATTAACATGCAGAAGTTGGGTTCCTGAGGGATACACTGCCCTCCTCCTTGGTGCTAGGCCTCATCTCCATAGCAACCGGCCAGGTCCAAGAGCTCTCCGGCTGAGAATATTAAAGGCCCCTCCCTAAACTACAAACCCCATGATTCCATAGAATCTTCTTAGGAAGCCAATCATATGAGGTCTTTCCCTGAGAGTGCCAATCGTATGAGGTCTTCGCCTGACACAAACACACAAACTTTGACTTTTAAATATTAGATTAGATTTTGAAATCATGGTTATGAATCATGAAAAGAATCATAGTTATGAAGAGAAGGAAAAAAAGAAAAGGGGGGAAAGGAAGAAATATATAGGACATTAATTTGGGTTGAGCTGGAAGAGGGCAAAATGAGGTCCAAGGACCTTTTGTGTGTATGTGCCTTCAAGTCACCTGTCCCCATAAATTTCTTATGGTTTTCTTAGGCAAGGAATACTCAGAGGTGGATTTGCCAGTCCCTTCTTCTGAAATATTGCTTACGGCACCCGGCATTTGTTGGCAGTCTCCCATCCCAGTACTAATCAAGGCTGGCCCTGCTTAGCTTCCAAGATCAGGTGGGATCAGGTGCCCCACGGGCCTCGCATAGACGTGGAAGAGTGTGGAGGGGGCCAGCCCTGCTTTTCCTTCCCTCAGACGGGAGATGACAGCTCGCAACCGAGCCTGCTATAGCAGCCTGCCACCCTCCTTATACGACCCTTGCTTTGCCCTCTTAAATCCATCACCTTAGTGGATAAGGGGTAAAGCCTCTCTGGTCATATTCAGAAAGATTTAATAACCTGGAGTAATGTGTTTCTGTAAAATTAGAACTGATGAAAGAGTATTCTGCTAAGTCAGAAATTATAAAAATAGAATGTAATCTTTATTAAAATAATAAAGTGGGAAGAGGTATTGGTTACTATTTCACCTGAATATACTTGTATATTCAGGTGAAATAGAACTTCCAAAAGTATTTAACCAGTCTCTTCAGCTTAACACAGTATTCAGGTTCAGAGCTTTCCCGCACACCAGGCCTTTGGCTTCCTTGTCTGGCTCAAAGGCTAATCAGAAATCTCAGCCCCTCCCATGCAGCAATGGGCTGGGGTTTTCTCTTACCCAGAGCCTCTTGAGATACCTGGCAACCTGTTGCCAGGTCTAGCCTGTCACTCAAGCTGGCCACACCCCCAGGCTCCATCTCAAAGGGACCTCAAGGGCCATCTAGTCCAACCCCCACCTAAAGCACTCCTGAAAGATGCCCATCCAACCTCAGCTTAGGGACCTCCAAAGATGGAGGACCATTGCCACCTTCCAATCTGTTCCACTGTTGAACAGTGCTTGTAGTAAAGAAGATCTCCCTAATGTTTAGGTGGAAACGCTTTTCTTACTATTTGGATCCATTGCTTTGTATTCTACTTTCTGGAGTACCAGGAGCTTCCTCCATACTATTTATGTACTCCCCATCGCTGTTCTTTCCTGTTTGCTTTTCCGAAGATCACCTGGTCTCCCTTGTTGGGTCAAGACACAAGACCTCCATGCTCAGCGGCGTAAATACCCAGTCTCTGAGTGGGATACCAGTAGCAGTCTGTGCTGGGAGAGAGGCTGGTGGTTTGCTGCTTCCATACACAAAAATGGCAGCTCAGCTGCAAATCAGGGTTTGTGGTTGAGAACCTGTGTCAGGCTCTTCCCTGCCTTCCCCTCCATTTCTGAGTATCTGTTGCATCTCAAATACTCTTCAGCTTGCAGGACATGGAAGCATCCGTGCAAAGCCGTTGTTGTTGTCGATCTGCTAGCTTTTTCCAAGTTATGGCAACCCTAAGAAAGCCTATCATAGGGTTTTCTTGGCAAGCTTTGCTCAGAGTGGGCCTGCCTTTGCCATTCTGTACGGCTGAGAGAGTGTGATTTGCCCGTCACTCAGTGGATTTCCATAGCTGAGCAAGGAACTGAACTGCTCAGTACAGACTACGCATGGTAACAGTAACACAGACAAGACAATATTATCAGACTAAAAATAATATCTGCACTTGGCCTGTTCCATTCTCCATGTCTAAGTGGTCATTCAAAAAATTTCCATCACACAAAACCCATTCAGTGAGAACTTGACCAAGAGGGGTAATCAAACATTCAAACCACTACGCCACGCTGGCTGTCCACATATAAATCCGTAGGGAACAGGAAAGTAATTTAAATGCAATACTGAATTTTAAAAATCCAACAGGAAAGGATCGTTCAAACCAAATCTATATCATTTGGTTGAATAATAAAGTGCTCACCATCAAACTTCCCCCCTGCCCCCCTCCCACACACAAAGAAGGTCTATATCAGATGACTTTCTGCAGAGAAAAATTTCCAGAGATGAGGCCAGGGCTGACTCAAGGAATTTTGCTGCCTGAGGTAGAGCAGCAAATTGTGCCCCACCAACACAATCCAAGATGCATTGTATCCAAACTCAGCCGAGTGATTTTAGCATCCAAAAAAACCCACAGGTGGTTCTTTCAGTTCTTAGCAGGAAAAATACTAATTAGTTTCATAACACCACAAATCCACTGCCTACAATAACTGCCTTGCTCTGCCTAATGATAGGGCTAGCCCTCAGTGTACATTGCACAGTCCATCTCCTGTCTCAGACCACCGGTCCCTAGTGATGTTGCAAGACAACTCTGGAAGCTGGGACATGTCCAGAGGAGGATGACCAAAATGGTCAAAGGCCTGGAAACCTCTTCCTTATGATTGCAAAATATTCTAGAGTTGAAACTTGGAACCAAAATGTGTTCTTCTGATAACTCCATTTTGATTCTGCTTTGATCCTGACCTTCCTTCTCTCCTTCCCTTTCTTTCTCTGTCTCTTTGGTATCATTAGGTCTTTAAAGATTTGAGACAAGCTTGTGGACCTAGTTAATTGTAAAAGACAAATTAATCATTTTGGCTAGTGGGCTTCCTAATTATAAATTACAAATTGGTCATTTTGGCCACTGGACCTTGTAATTATCAATTACAGATCAGTCATTTTGGCCGACTTCTCACTGAATGAGTTTTGTGTGATGGAAATTTTTGGGATGATCACTTAGACATGGAGGATGGAACAAGCCAAGTGTAGTTATTATTCTTATAGCCTGTTAATATTGTCTTGTCTTTGTGTTACTGTTACTAGGGATGGGATGAATCTAGAATTTTCTGGATCTGAATCCCTGGAAGGTTCTGGGAATTCACAAATCTCACATCTTTTGAATCCTTTTTTTAAAAAAGGTTTAAAAAGCAAGGGAAAGAAAGCACCTCTACTGAAAATTGCTTTTGAAGCAGAATTTAACATCTTTGTTTAATGAAAAACAAATTAAATAATAGTTTTCAGTTTCAGGAAAACTTTCAGGATCCTGGCCAGGATCCTGCCAGCGGTGGGCATGAGAAGAGCAGGGAGCGTGAGATCTGTATTTTTTGGTTGGTGGATTTTTGAAAGATTTGGTTCAAGGATTCGGATCCACAAATCTTGAATCCTTGCTGAGGATTCAAGGATTCGGTTGTCCCATCCCTAATTCTTACCATGCATAATCATAATAGTAGTAGTAAGAATCTGCTATTATTGTTGTTAAATGTTGTTATGCTTTTTTCCAGCACTCGGAGCAGTTACTTACAAATTTAAAACAGGCTACAAACTTTTAAATCATTATAAAATACCTTAACCTGGTGTAATCTGTTTATTACATGGTTACATATTTTAATTTGCTTTGTCTTTTAAAATCATTTTTACTGTTTACATTGTTTTATGAAATTGTTCTATTATATGTTGCACTGTGAACTCTAAGAGAGGTCAGGAGATAGACACACACAGACACATACAGAAAAATGAGGAAAGTCATAGGCCATTTCTGCACCTTTGAGGCCCCTCCCTAAACTGCAGACCTAGGATTCCATAGGATGTTTAAAATGGAGTAATAGCACTATAACAGTGTAGTGTGGAAATGGCCATAGAGTTGGAAGAGACCTGGTCCAACCCCGCTCCCAGTGCTTACAACTAAAGTGTGATTTCAGCTGTCCGTAGCATTAAAAGTAATGTACTGCATCCATTAGAAAAGTTTTTAAAGATAAAAAGCAGTGAGAAAACAGTATGGAACACGGTTAATGTTCTGTCTTTACAAACAGTCCATTCTTTGTTGTAATACAGGAAGTCCCCACCTTTCGAGACCCCATTGTCTGACAGCTTGCTCTTTTGACACTTCCAAATTAAGGTCAAGTTCCATTAATTTGCCTGGGGTTATGCTCTTTGTTGGGAGTAGAGTTTCCTAGGGTGTTAGCCCTTTGGGGAAATTCTATGAAAGCTAAAGCTGATAGAAATTAGCCTTCTTTTAGCACAGTAGCAGAAGAAGCATGTCCCAATCTCTGTGTGGCTTTCCTGAACTGAGACTGACTTGGAAAGCAAAACAAGGCAGGCAGTTACAGGTTTCAAACTAATAATGACATAATCACAATGACATATGCATAGGAGAAACTAGATCCTAACTAACAAAAGGGTTAGGGAAGATAGCAGCTTCATTCTTAACTTACCAACTTCTTGGTGGAGAGGCTCGCATAGCAGAGAGAAGGTACTAGAAGTCAGATTGCAAAAGGAGCAAAGAGGCATGGTCTTCTATGGAAGGCCAGTGACTGACTCCAGGGGATATCCTGGGTCACATAGTCTGGATACCATAGCCAATCATTTTAAATAACACAGAGCAACAGTTGAGACTTCAGGTGAGAGGTCAGAGGGCTTTTAAATGCAAAGGAAAATTAACCCTACGCTAGCAAAGCCCCGTTTGTCCTAAAACGAGAAGCAGGGAGAGAATGCTAGAATTTTCCAACACTCCTCCTACATTCTTCTTGCCTACAAGGGCTTGCTTGGGGCTGCTCACACATGCATACTGCTTGCAAAGTGAGCTGAGAGGGGGAATATAGGCGCCAAGCCATCTGAGAGACTTTGCAAGCAGCGTGCACATGTAGTTAGTCCCAAGTGAACCTCCATAATTCTTTCATCCTCCCTACGGTACGGCACATGGCTTTTGCTTTTCAACCGGTTCTGTTCTCTGACAGTGCTCTGGTTCGTAACCTGTCAGGTAAGTGGGAGAACACTGTTTGAAAAAAAAAGTTTTTGCTTCCTGCTGTACTAGTCTAAGCTGCTGGGAAAAGAGATCCAGAGCCAGGGACCAACCACTGAGAAAGCCCTGTGCCACATTCCTGCTGAGCGTCAGACAGAGAGAAGGGTCTCCCCAATGGATCTCCAAGCCCAGACAGCCTCCTGTGGGAGAATATGATCCAGCACCACAGGGCATGATCCCAAATAAAGTCAGCCCTCCATTATTTGCAGGTTTCACTTACGCAGATTTGATTATTCACAGATTATTTGCTGTCCCCCTCTGCTGCCTGCCTATGCCATTTTTAATAGGGACTGCAAGCCTCGTGAGACTGAGAAACTGTGAACGAGGCTTGTAAGTCCCTCTTAAAAATGGCGTGGGCAGCAGTGGAGGTGGCAGAAAGCCCCAGCAGCCCCCCACTTCTGCCTTATGAAGGAACTCTGATGCCTCAAAGGAATCCACGGTGGGTTAAATATGGTGATCATATTTTTTGTGTGTTAAGTATGGTTTAGGAGGGCCTGGGGTTATTCACAGTTTTTCCACTTTCATGGGGGTCCTGAGCCCCTAACCCTAGCAAATGCGGAGGGATAGCTGTACATCCATTTTCCTTCTCTCCAGTTTCTCCCAAAATGGTGACAGGAAGTGATATTGAATACCATATTTAAAGTGAAATATAAACAGAATCCATATAAAATAATAGAGATTCTGGTGCCAAGTACAAACATGGCTTTTTAATTAAAGCCAAGGGAGGTAGCTAAGTGATTTTATCTAAATGTTCACAAGAGTTGTGGTCTGTAATTGTTTTCAACAGCATATGACCCCTTCCCCACCCCAGTCTGGACCCAAACTAAGTTCTACCACAATGCACCCACCCCATAAAACGAGGCTGTCTCGTGCCGAGAGAACCTGAATCTGATCCATTTGGTGTATTATCCCCGCAATCAACATGTCCCTGTTCAAACTACGATAACTCTCCTGGTTGTAACACACTGCATTCTCTCTCTCCACAAATTGTACACCTGACTCCTCTCTGTGCTTTTCAGATAAATGGAATGGAAATAAGAAAAGGCTGTGTAACTTACAGCCCGGTGCAGCTCTTGCTTGAACATGATCCTTAGTTGGACAGCTTGGAGCTTTTAATGAGGGTGGAGAACTGGTCAGTGAGTACATATTTAAATATTCGAAAGGATGTCATACGGAAGATGGAGCAAGCTTGCTTTCTACAGCTGCGGAGTATAGGATATGGGGCAATGGCTTCAAACTACAGGAGAAGAGATTTCACCTACACGTTAGGAAGAACTTCCTTACAATAAGAGCAGTTCAACAGTGGAACATGTTGCTGCCTGGGAGTGTGGTGGAGTCTCCTCCTTTGGAGGTTTTTAAGCAGAGACTGGATGGCCATCTGTTGGGAGTGCTTTGATTGTATTTTCTTCCACCATGGCAAAATGGGTTGGACTGGACTGTCTTTGGGTCTCTCCCATCTTTAGGATTCTATGACTCTGTGAACTCACTACAGTCACCCAGCAGGTATCCAAAGCAGAGCAGGGATTTGAACCCTGCTCTCCTGGAATCCTACACTGTCAAGGTCCAAGGCATGGGCAGCAAGGGCCAACTGGTTCCGTCACCATGGCTGAGCCTCGGAACAGGCACTGGGTCAGGAAGTCAAGGGTCAGGACACAAGAAGAGTCCAAGGCAGCAGTCTTCCAGGTAGCAAGAATCCAGGGAGCCAGAGACAAGAAGCAGGTCCAGGAAACAGGCAGGAGGTCAGGGCACAGCAAGGGTTCATGGTAGCAGAAGCCTACCAGGTAACAAGAGTCCACAGGGCCAGAAGTCAGGCCAGGCTCCAAGTCCAGGGGCCAGCAGGGCCAGGGACACCAGAGAAACTGGAGACCATATTGCTGTGGCAAAGACAGTAGAACAAACCCAGCCCTTATCTTGCTGGCTGTTCCAGCTGTTCTGCATCTGAGCAGCCAGCTGGGTCTGAGGTATTGGGCAGGATTCTGCAAAGAAAAGAGTCAAGGCCTTTGCAGGCAGCACCCTGCAAGGACTTAGTCACAGGCCAGCACGCTTACATAAACCACTACTCAAACCACAATGTTGGATCCTGTGTTTTATGCCTTTAAATTGCTTCCAACTTCTGGTGGCTTCCTCCTAGAGTTTTCTTGGCGAGAAGACTCTAAGATGGCCCTTGGGGTCTCTTCCAACTCTAGGGTTCTATGATTCTCCTTTATGTCTAAAGCCTTCAGGGCTGATGTTTAGGTTAACACTACACCGTGTGTGTGTTTTTTAAAAGAAATGTCCCCCCCACCCACAAACAGTTCTCAGTTAGCTGTAGGTACATTAGAATGCAACTTCTGTTTGATAGTAATGACCCTGGGCAAGGAAGCAGGAGTGGTAAGTAAAAGGAGAGTGGGGAAGGGGGAGGCTAAATGAATGCCTGCCTCCGGAAAGTGAAATTTCAAAGCCAGGAGCGGCAAAGTGGTTGACGCATGTGGCAGATGCGGAGGGAGAGGAAAACCAATTGAAAGGAGCCGAGCGCTCACAAATTGAAATAGATTGGAAGCGGAGACTCGGGCGCATGACACACAGATGTGGGCTGAAGGAATGTATGTGCCAGGGCAACCAGTGGTCCTCGGGAAGGACTACTTCCCCCTCCCCACACCTTTTCCAGCATCGCCTCTCCAGAGCAATCTCCTAGAACAAAGGATCAGATAGACCTGGAAGGGACCACAAAGGCCATCTAGTCCAACCCCCTCTCCCACTGCATCTCAAAGCATCCTTGGGAGGGTGGGTATCCAGTCACTCTTTAAAGGGAGTCCACCACCCTGCAGGGCTCTCTATCCCACTGTTAAACATCTCTGAAATCAGGAAATTCTTCCTAATGTTTGGTCAGAATGAAACCCATGTTTAATCCACTCTGGAATTTAGTCTGAACTTTAAAGAACTTATCTGAGATGTGCAGTCCTCTCTCCCAGAGAGGTTCATTATCCATAGACAGTTCCAAACTTTAAAGGAGATGCCTGAGGTAGGGGTGTAAATATTTGACTGTCCCCTACTTGAAAGTCCTAGCTAGATGAATTGTCATAGAATCACGGAATTGCAGAGTTCGAAGGGACCCTCAAGGATCATCTAAGTGACCCCCTTCCAGTGTTGGAAATCCCCTGGTAAAGCCATGCCCTCCAACATTTCACAGATGAAAATAAGACACGTGTGGCCAAGCCGCATCGGGGTATGGTCAAGGCGGCCAGAAATCATTAATGGAGAAGACTTCACAAGCTAGGAGATGGGGCAGCAGTTTTTTTTTGCCTGAGCCACCGGGGAAGGCTCTTCCTGTTCTCTCTCCCCCTGCTGAGTTGTAATGATCTGTAATGGCGTAAATCCCACCAAAAACATCAGCCCTGCATCTTCTTCTCTTTTCTTTAATGATAACATAAACCAGCAGCGAGGTGGTTTATATCCCTAAAGAAGAGCAGTTCGACAAGTGCCAGCAAACTACCAACATGTGCACGTGAAATGAAACAGACAGGTCTAGTTAGCCTTGCATAAATAAAGAGAAACACTTCAACCCTACTAGAGGACACTTGAAAAGCTTCTTCCAAAGATTATTTGCATGGCAGAATGGGGTTGGACTGGATAGCCTTTAGGGCCTCTTCTAGCTCTAGGATTTCTATGGTTCTATAAAGAGAGATTCCATCTAAACCTTAGGAAGAACGTCCCAATGGTAAGAGCTGTTTGACAGTGGAATACGCTGCTGTCTGGGAATGTGGTGGAGTCTCCTCCTTTGGAGGTTTTTAAAGAGGGGCTGGATGGCCACCTGTCAAAGGGAAGGCTTTGATGGTGTATACCTGAATGGCAGAAGGGGGTTGGATTGGATGGCCCTTTGAGGTCTCTTCCAACTCTTTAAGATTCTAGTTGGAAGGGGATTTTGTTTGTTTGTTTGTTAGCAATATTGGCATTGGGAGAATGGCAAGAGAGGGCCGGAGAAACACACTGTCCCTACCCTCATGTGACGGAAAAGAAAATAGAGGCTGTGATGTCAACATCATCGTCATGCTCAGTGTTTCTCAGCCCCTGCTCTTTGGCAGCACTGTCACTTGCGTGCCCTCCGTTTAAGAAGTTACCATCATCGTGATTTAAAATGGGAAGAAACCCCAAAAGGGAAATGTAAAACACGGCACAATATTTCCAAAGCAAAAAATCGTAATCTTAACCATGCAGACAAACGCGATGGTTTGTCACCACATTACCTTTCCAAGGACTTCCTTATCTGATAAAACAGCAGCAGGAGTTACTGCTACCATTATAAAATGGGATGCTTAGGAATGAAACTGTATTTCTGCAGCTCCTTTTAGAAGCCGTTTCTTTCTTTTCCAAGTCAGATTGACACAGCTCCCGTCTCTGCGTAAAACAGCAGAATTCTCTGGCATTTTTCTTAAAAGATTGACACATTCATTTATGGCCTGAGCTTTCAAGGAATACAGTCCTGATTTTCTGGGCCCATGAATACATGTGCATATAAGAATGGGTGTGTGAAGAGATTGAAAGAAAAAATGAGAAGAGCATGACTAACAAACAGAACTTTTATGCACATAGAGGTTGAATATGGCCATTTCCGCACAAACCTCTTATAGCGCGATGATTCCACTTTCAACCTCCTATGGAATCCTGGGGTTTGCAGTTTCGGGAGGGGCCGGCTGGCCCCTCCCGAAACTGCAAACCCCAGGATTCCATAGGAGGTTGAAAGTGGAATCATCGCGCTGTAACAGCCTAGTGCAGAAATGGCTCATGAAATGAATGATAAACAAATGCAGACCAGTTACATTATTAATAGTAGGCCTTTACAAAATAACCCCGCTGATAAAAGAATAATACCAGCATTGGATAAGTTCAGTTAACAAGAATAAGGCAATTAAAAAATGGCACCACTTTGCCCTGATTCAGGTTGCAAAAGACAGAACCTTGGTGAACTGCAATGGAACTGTTTCCTGTTGAGCTCTGGTTTTGAAGTTCCTTGTTGGGCCCGAGGCCCTCCGGGTTGGCCTCGTGTTGTACACTCACACATTTTAGTTCAGCTTGCCTTCACGCTAATGAACATAATTAGGGGGGTTAGCTCATGCAATTGCTTTGCTAGGTCAGGCTGCCCTGCCTGTTGCAGATCTGTGAGAATAGTCAAGGAATGTTAACGAGGAGTACATCGCTCCCTGCACCGTCCCGTACAGGGAGGGGAGGGTGAAGCCTTATTAGGGACCATCCGCCGCCGTCTCGGGCAGGTAATGAGGCTTGGCCACGAGCCTATCGTGCACCTGGCCCACGGATGCCTCCGTAATTGGCGTCTGAGGTGGGATAGTCCGTCCTGGCATGGCAGGTTGACGGATGGACAACCTGTTTTGCTACTCGCGTACGAAAAGCCTATATAATCTGTTGAAACAAAGAGAACGCTGCTCCGTTGCCTGCCTGGCCTTTCCGACGGAGTCAGAGTGTATGTATGCTTGTGCATCTTTCATTTTCTTTTGCTTCTTCACTTAATAAACTGCATCCTCAAAGACCAGAACTGGCTTGGTTCTTGCCTCCCAGCATCTCGTACTTCGAACCTTGCACAGCCACCCAATCCTGGTAGGGTCGTGTATGCTAAATTCCTTTGCCCCCAAACGACCAGTTCCAATGACTGTGACTATTTCCAAATGGCCACTTTGAGATCAGAGACAGAGGCAGCCATCTGTTGGGCGGCTTAACTGGTTCTTTCCATGACGTCCTTCCAGCAGCCTATGACGACTTTTATTTTTTTAATATATATTTTATTTTGGTAGGCCTTTGGCAATTGATTGCTTTTCTGGAAATGGGCTTTTAGTTATGTCTTGCATTGTCCACCTCTTTATAAAAATAAGCTTCTAAATTGCTTTTAATTACATTGATTGTTTAACTGTATTTTTATTTTTATAGGTTTTATTGATAGCTTTTAATTGTACCCGTTTTAAAGGGTGCAAGACACATTAAGAGAGAGCCAATGTGGTTTAGTAATTTGTACAGATCCTGGGAGACCAGAGTTTGAATCCACGCTTGGCCATGGAAACTAACTAGGTGTCCTCGGGCAAATCACACACTCTCGGCCTCAGAGGAAGGTCATAGCAAACCTCCTCTGAAGAAGTCTTCCCAAGAAGACTAGGAGACTGTCACCAGAAGTTGTAATCAAGTTAAAGGCATATGACACGGTGATGTTGGTTTCAGTGTTGAATTAGGACTCCAGGAGACTAGGGTTCGAACTCCTGCTCAGTCTTGAAAACCCCCTGGGTGACTGTAATGAGTTCATAGGATCATAAAATCCTAGAGCTGGAAGAGATCCCAAGGGTCAACCAGTCTAACCCCTGTCTGCCATGCAAGAAGACACAGTCAAAGCACTCCCTTCGACCAGTGGCCATCCAGCCTCTGTTTAAAAATCTCCAAAGAAGGAGACTCCACTACACTCCCAGGCAGTGGATTCCACCGTCAAACTGCTCAGGAGATTCTTCCTAAGGTTTAAGGGAAATTTCTTTTCCTGGAGTTTGAAAGCATTGTTCCATGTCCTAGTGTCTGGAGCAGCAGAAAACAAACTTGCTCCATTTTCCATATGACAGGCATTTAAATAAGAATTTGAGCCTCTGCTGCCAGGTGGACGCTTTTTGCAGTCCTTGTTGGCCTCACGGCCAAATGTTAACAGCTGTCCAGTGGCACGAAAGGGCTCATTTGTATCGTTGACCAGAGGACGATCAGCATTTGCCTTTATGTGTCTTCTCCTCTCAGCCACCAGTCCCTCCCACACACTCCTGGGCTGGGTTTCTCTCCTGAGGAGCTATTCTGGTTGCCAGGCAACATGCTTCGGGCTGCCCTGGCATTCTGGATAGCACATCCCCAGAAGTCCATCACACTAGGATTCAAATCCTCACTCAACACTGGCTGACCTTGCACCAGTCAGCCTCCGAAGAGCCATGCAGCCGCAGAATCACAGGGTTGGAAGGGGCCTCATGGGCCATTGAGTCCAGCCCCCCGCTCAGTGCAAGATCTCCAGCTGAAGCATTCCCCAACAGGTAAGGCCATAGCAAACTCCCACTGAAAAAAATCTTGCTGAGACAACCCTCGGGGAGGGTCAAAGTTGACTTGAAGCCAGATAACAAGCCACTTTCAGGCCCCGGACTGGGAAAATATTGGGATATAAATAAATAAAATAATAATATCGGTGCTGCACAATTCTTATGTTTTTCCAGAAACAGATTAACATTACCCTTCATTACTCGTTCCATTTCTAGCTTTCTTCCAGCAATAGAGCATGTTTTGAGTGCTCTTTTTCTATACTTTGGTGCACCCTTGTCTTTCTTTCCCTTCCCAAGGACATCGGTACATCTGGCCTTGCAAACTCATTTTGTCCCGTCCTTCCCCCCACTGACTCCACCATCTCCAGAGTACAAGAATTTTCTTCCAGCTAATCCGTAAATTACAGGATGCTCGTATTTTGAAAATACTTTCCCTTGTCACCTTTCTTCTTATCTAGGGATTTGGGATGCTGCTTATGGAGGAGGCGGAGAGGATAGCCAAGGAGGAGCACGGGTCGTGGAAGATTGCCGTTATTTCAGGTACGTCACGATCAGATTTGCCTTCCAGGTTTATTCTTTAGATAAGCTCGGAAGGCAGGCCTCATTAGCTGGAGGACAGAGGGATCAGCCACAAAACGTTCCAAAGAAACTTGACCGTAACTTCCTATATGTACTATATATATACACAAAAACAGGCGCACACGCATTTATATATCAATTTTTACGCAAAATAACATAAACCCCGAGTAACATCTTTAAAAGGTAAACAGGCCAATGAAATTCTAGCCTGCATCAATAGGTGCAAAGAGTTTAGGTTGAGGGAAGTAATAGTCCCACTCTATTCTGCTTTGGTCAGTCTTCGGAGTACTATGTCCAGTTCTGGACACCGCAGTTCAAGAAGGATCGTGAAAAGCTGGAATGTGTAAAAGGTAAATGGTGAAATGGTAGAAGCTCTGGAAACCATGAAGCCCTATAAGGAGCAGGTTAGGGAGATGGAGATGTTTAACCTAGAGAAGAGAAGGTTAAGAGGTGATTTGATCGCCACATTTAAATATTTGAAGGGATGGCATGTTGAGGAGGGAGAGGGCTTGTTCTCTGCTGCTCCAAAGACTGGGACAAGGAGCAATGGATTCAAGCTACAGGAAAGGAGATTCCCCTTGGACCTCAGGAAGGACTTCCTGATGGTCAGGGCTGCCCGGCAGTGGAATCTGCTGCCTCAATGGAGTGTGGTGGAGTCTCCTCCTCCTTTGGAGGTTTTTATGCAGAGGCTGGATGGCCATCTGTTGGGAATGCTTTGATGGGTGTTCCTGCATAGCAGGGGGTTGGGCTCGATGGCCCCGGGGTCTCTTCCAACCGTATAATTCTATGATAGCCATGTTTAAATATTTGAAAAGATGTCATATGGAAGATGGAGCAAGCTTGTTTTCTGCTGCTCTAGATGTGGGATGGTGCTAAATTAATGATCCTCTCCAATCACAGCTTTGCGCTCCTAGAATTTGTATGTGAAGGTATAAAACCTGTGAACTCCATGTATGCTTTAGTCTCAGCAAAACCTTTGGAAGTGCTTGCTTTGTTACAAATGAGCACCACTGCCTACCTCAGAATGCAGTTTGTGGATTGCAAATGATCCAGGGCGTGACAACTTGACAGCAATTAAGAACACCAACAACAAGGTGGAAAGTGGTAAGAGAAAAGGAAGACTGCACTGACATGTGGACTGATTCAGTCGAGGAAGCCACAGCTCTGAGTTTGCAAGTCCTGAGCAGGATTGTTGAGAACGGGATATTTTGGAATGTTTTCCTCCTTAGGTTTGCCTCAAGTCGAAGTCAGACTGACAGCAAATAACAGCAGCTTTGATGTAAGTTGGAAGCAGTCTTTCCCAGTCTGATGCCCTTTAGATATGTGGAACTGCAGTGCCCATTATCTCCAGCCAACCCCAGCCCCCCAGCTGTGTTAGCCAAGAATCATGGTAATTCTATTCCAAAACATTTGGGAGGTACCAGCTTAGAGGATGCTGTTGCAGCAGACCTCAATTTTCATCTGGACTGGCTTCGCACCCATGGTGATGAAAAGATTTCCCACACTCTAAACTTTCTCCTACAAGTCTGGAGTCCACCCACTCCCCCAGCACCACCATGTCCTTTGGAAACTTTTTCTTTTTATCTTCCTCTTCCTGCTTGTTTTAAAGAGTCCTGAAGAAGCAGTTATTTCCTATAATCGTTTCTCATTTGCACCATAAAAGAAGCCTCTAAGAGAGATGGTGCTTGAAGATTGCTTAAGAGCTCCTCTTAAACCAGCATGAGTGGAGGGGTGTGGGCTGGCATTGTGGCAGAAACTCCTGTGTGGACTTTAAGTTCTTAACTTAGCTGCACACATCCAGAGACATAAGATCTGTTTCCCAGTTGGAAATCATTCCGGCTCCTGCTGGAGGATCAGAGAGTGCTTGTGTACAAGTTTATGAAGGGATGGAGAAGGGGGTGGCATTACTGTCCTTCAGTTTCCAGCAGGTTTTCAGAGGGATGTAGGGAGGCAGGGGTTTTCAACATTGAGCCCTCTCTCCCAGTACTATTTTGGGGGTAGTTTTGGATTATGTTTGCCCCTCTCCATTTTTTAAAAAAATAAGGGAACTAAGGGCTTTGGAACATTTGGACACACAAAAGTAGTGATGCTACGTTCCCCACAAAGGCCATCTAGTCCAACCCCATTCTGCCATATAAGAAGACACAATCAAAGCACCCCTGGCAAATAGCCATCCAGCCTCTGTTTAAAAACCTCCAAAAAAGGAGACTCCACCACACCCCCAAGCAGCAGCACAGTCCACTGTTGAACTGCTCTTACCATCAGGAAGTTCTTCCTAATATTTAGGCAGAATGTCTTTCTGAAGGTTGAAGCCATTGCTCCGTGTCCTAGTCCCCAGAGCAGCAGTAAACAAGTGACACTCCTTCAATTTTGGAAGGAAATTCATGATGAAATTCAAAGAATTTATGGTTTTAAGTTTGAAAGGAAGCCAGAGTTTTATTTGTTAAATATGTTAGGCCAGCGTAGAGAAATAAGATGTCATCAAAAGATATTGTTATATATGGTAACCGCTGCAAGACTGACATATGCGCAATATTGGAAAAGAGGAGAATATGTAGATATAAAAGAATGGAAATTTAAGGTAATGGATATGGTAGAAACAGAAAAATTAACATGTTTATTGAGAAATAAGTCTATACAGAATTTTGAAAGAGAATGGAAAGAAGTACTGAATTGGAGAAAGAAATAATATAGAAATAAGAAGAAAGTGATAATGAAAGTGAAGTGAAGCAATATTGTATAAGACAAGTAATAAGTAGTAATGGTTTAAAGTAAGATGTAACTAATAATGTAAGACTATTCTAATGTTTAAATATGTAATGTAAATATGTATGTATGGGGATAAATACACAGATTCAGTTGGGAAAAAGACGGAAGTGGGAAGGGGGGTATTTTTTTTAGTTCTAATGTAAACTATAATAATAATAATAATAATAATAATAATAATAATAATAATAATAATAATAATAATAATAGAAATGACATCCCTTCAAATATTGAAACATGGCTGTCATGTTCCCTCTTAACCTTTTTTTCTCCAGCTCCCTAAGCCTCAACTCTCCTCACAGGGCTTCATGGTTTCCAGCCCTTCTACTATTTTGTTTGCCCTCCTCCGGATGCCTTCCAGCTTATCAATATCTTTGCTGAATTGTGGTGCCCAGAACTGGACACAGGACTCCAGGTGTGGTCTGAATATAGCAGAATAGAGTGGTATTATCACTTACCTCAACCTAGACACTGGACTCCTATTGATTCTCAGCCTAGGTGTGCATTGGCTGTTTTAGCTGCCTCGTAATGTTTTTAACTTGTAGTTCTGCTTTTAATGAAGCTTTTTTTAGTTATAACCTGTATTGTTCTCAAATATGTTGTTAGCCACCTTGAGTCATCATTTCCTTCCTTCCTTCCTTCCTTCCTTCCTTCCTTCCTTCCTTCCTTCCTTCCTTCCTTTATTTCTGGTTTTGGAACCAAATTTTCTGTGAAGGAAATAACGCTGAGGGACGTGGGGTCTTCATTAACCGAAGCACAGCTGCAGGGGCTGCGGGAGAGGAGGGATGAGATTGAAAAGGAACAGCCCCTCATTTTGCTGGAGTTGAGTCACTGAGAAGACCAAGGCCATTTCCGCACTAGGCTGTTATAGCGCGATGATTCCACTTTCAACCTCCTACGGAATCCTGGGGTTTGCAGTTTTGGGAGGGGCCAGCCGGCCCCTCCCAAGACTGCAAACCCCAGGATTCCATAGGAGGTTGAAAGTGGAATCATCGCACTATAAGAGTCTAGTGCAGATGCATCTTTGAGGATTTACAAACCTAGCAAAGAAACCAGATGTGCAATGCACAGAAGGACAGAGAGAGGGTACCAGCCCCTCAGGCTGGGAGGCCACCAGTTGAGGAGCAAGACCCTCCTCAAATACGTCTCTAAAGCCTCTCCCCAGCTCGGCTCTCCTAACTTTGCCCGCCTGGCCAATCAGGCCTCTATTGTCCTCCCTCGCCAGGTTGGCTGTTCGGAGTCCAAAGGGGGGATTATCATCATCAACCAACCAACCACATTCTTCTCTTTCCCTCCTTGTTCTCCACCCTCTCAAAAGAGCCCAAACATAAGCAGAGACACTTGCTTAGGGTGAAGGGCATACTTGATTTAAGGTAATTTTCGTCCCCTCCAACATGATGGTGTTGGCGTGACAGCCGCGACACCTGCGTTTTAGACTGTGGGCGTGTTGGCTTCATTTTTTGGAGTACCGACACTTCATCATTCCCTTATTATTGCTTTATTTATTTTACCACTTGGTTTCAGCATGTCAGTTTTTGGTGTGACCTGCTTTGAAATCAGGCAGTATAAAATATGTTTCCCGACATGATAAAATATGTGGCAGTTCCTCTAATATTTTAGTTACTTTTTTTGTGGGACGAGGAAAGTGATAGCAGTGACAGAGATACTGTTATTACTGCCGTTGTTCCTGTTACTATTATTTTATTCATTGGTATCCCATCTTTCTCCCGATAATAGGAGTCAAAATGGCTGACAATGTATTTAGAAACAATACAGATCAAAAGCTATACAAAAGCTTCAGTAACAGCAGAAATATAAAACTTATTTTTAGAAACAAACAATTTATAAAGTTAAAAACATTAAAATTCTTTTTACAAGCCTGAAGAAGAGCACCACATAGCATTAAAATCTCAACCCAATCTGTTTCTAAAAGCCTGATGGCAAAAAGATGTTTTAATTGCTTATAGAAAGGAAGCAAGAATGGGGCCGTCCTGAACTTCTTAGGGAAGGAGTTCCAAAATCTAGGAGCAGCCACCGAGAAGGCCCTCTCCCTTGTCCCCACCAAAAGAATCTGAGATGGTGGGACAGAGGGAAGGGTCTCTCCAGAAGATCTTAGTACTCCAGTGGTCTCATAAAGGGAGATACAGTCCTTCAGATAGCCTGGGCCCAAGCCATACAGGGCTTTGTAGGTCATCCCCAGCACTTTGAATTCATGAATTCCGTGGTCAAGAATAGTGAAAGGGAAAGGAGTTCAGGAGGCATGGGAGTTCCTTAAAAGGAGATACTGAAGGCACAATCTAAAACTGTGCCAATAAGGAGGAAAAGTGGAAGGCATCTGAAGAAACCAGAATGGTTGACTAAAGAACTCTCAGCTGAGCTAAGTGCTAAGAGAAACATGTATAGGAAATGGAAGAAGGGGAAACCACCAAAGAAGAATTTAAGCAGGTAGCCCGGAGATGTAGGGAGGAGGTCAGAAAGGCTAAAGCACAGAACGAACTTAGGCTGGCCAGAGGCATTAAAAACAATAAAAAGGGCTTTTTTAAATATGTCCGCAGCAAAAGGAAAAAGAAGGAGACAATAGGGTCGCTGCGCAGAGAAGATGGCGAATTACTCACAGGGGGAAGAGAAAAGGCAGAACTACTTAACACCTTCTTTGCCTCAGTTTTTTCCCAAAAGAATACAAGCACTCAACCTGGCGGTTGGGGAGCAGGTGAGGAAGCAGGGGAAATGAGGCACGTAATAGGTAGAGAGGTAGTACAGGAATACCTGGCCACATTGGATGAATTCAAGTCTCCAGGGCCAGATGAATTGCATCCTAGGATACTAAAAGAGCTGGCAGAGGTCATTTCAGAACCGCTTGCTATAATCTTTGAGAAATCTTGGAGGACAGGAGACGTTCCAGCAGACTGGAAGAGGGCAAATGTTGTCCTCATCTTCAAGAAGGGAAAAAAGAGGACCCAAATAATTATCGCCCAGTCAGCCTGACATCCGTACCCAGAAAGATCCTGGAGCAGATCATTAAGCAGTCAGTTTCTAATCACTTAGCAACGTGGTAATCATGAGAAGTCAACATGGATTTCTCAAAAATAAGTCACGCCAGACTAATCTTATCTCTTTTTATGATAGAGTTACTAGCTTGATAGATGAAGGGAATGCTGTGGATGTAGCATACCTCGATTTCAGTAAGGCCTTTGCAAAAGTTCCCCATGACATTCTTGCAATGAAGCTAGTGAAATGCGGGCTGGACAGGGCTACTGTTAGTTGGATTTGTAATCGGTTGACCAACCGAACCCAAAGAGTGATCACGAATGGCTGCTTTTCATCCTGGAGAGAAGTGACTAGTGGGGTGCCACAGGGTTCTGTCCTGGGCCCAGTGCTGTTCCATATTTTTATCAACGACTTGGATGAAGGAATAGAGGGCATGCTCATCAAATTTGCAGATGACACCAAATTGGGAGGGGTTGCTAATACGCCAGAGGACAGGATCAAAATTCAAAATGACCTGGATAGATTGGAGAGCTGGGCCAAGGCTAACAAAACGAAATTCAACAGAGAGAAGTGTAAGGTCCTACACTTAGGTAGAAAAAATGGAATACAATTATATAGGATGGGGGACACGTGGCTGGATAGCAGTATGTGTGAAAGGGATCTAGGAGTCTTAATAGACCACAAGCTGAACATGAGTCAGCAGTGTGATGCGGCAGCCAAGAAAGCCAATGCAATTCTCAGCTGCATCAATAGGAGTATAGTGTCTAGATCGAGGGAGGTACTGGTCCCACTCTACTCTGCTTTGGTTGGACCTCATCTTGAATACTGTGTCCAGTTCTGGGCACCCCAATTCAAGAAGGACATGGTCAAACTGGATCAAGTCCAGAGGAGGGCGACCAAAATGGTCAGAGGCCTGGAAGCCATGCCCTATGAGGATAGACTTGGAGAGCTGGGTATGTTTAGTCTGCAGAAGAGAAGGTTAAGAGGGGACATGATAGCCATGTTTAAATATCTGAAGGGATGCCATATAGAGGAGGGAGTGGGCTTGTTTTCTGCTGCTCCAGAGACCAGGACAAGGAGCAATGGATTCAAGCTGCAGGAAAGGAGATTCCACCTGAATCTCAGGAAGAACTTCCTGATGGTCAGGGCTGTCCAGCAGTGGATTCTGCTGCCTCGAAGTGTAGTGGAGTCTCCTTCCTTGGAGGTTTTTAAGCAGAGGCTGGATGGCCATCTGTCGGTAGTGCTTTGAGGGTGTTCCTGCATGGCAGGGGGTTGGACTGGATGGCCCCTGGGTCTCTTCCAACTCTACACTTCTATGATTCTATGATTCTATGACTACAGGTCATCACTAGCACTGTAGTAATGATTACAGTCATTTAGATGTAATGCTAGTATACTTTATATGGATGGGTGACATGTAGCCCCAAACCCCTTTTGTTTTCAGACACCAAAGCTCCCTCCCAGATGCGTTGAGATCCCCCCAAATTAAAAAAAAAAGGATCAGGGCAAAAAATCAGCTGCAAAAACTGAGCAAGATACAACACTTTGGCTTTATTTGCCCCTACAGTGCCTATAAAGAAAATGTCTGAAAATTGGCTAAACCAAATCTGGAAAGGACATAAATAAAGGTAAATCAAAGCTGGTGCAGCCTGCCTGGGGAAGGACGAGAATTGCCCCTGCTTTTCAGTGCAGTTGCCTGTTCCTGATTTAACACTAAAGCAAGGCTACTGAAAGTGGTGGATCGGGACCAATCTGTGAGCAATTGGCTGCTGATCCCTGGCCAGCTTCTAGAATCTCATATTGTGAATACGATAATATTAGGGCACAAATATGGTACCGTGAAATAGCAGATGAACATGGCCAGCCCACTAAATCCTATAGCTGGAGAAGTACTGAGCTAAAATACAGTGTGAGTCGCCCAAGGTATGAGTGAGAGAGAAACTGGCAGTGCCCCCCTTTTTTTTAGTGGGGGGCAGTTTTCACCTCCATGACCTTTTCAAGCAACATCCATAAAACCTTTCTTTTTTACTCTGGAAGAACCCTTGAAATAATTTTCAAGTCTCAAGGAACTTGTTTGCAAGGATATCATGGAAGACCTTTTCAAAGGCCTTACTGGACTCAAGATATATTACATCCACAGCATTCCCTTCATCTACCAAACTCATAACTGTGTTACTCTGTTTCCTGGGGGTCCCAGGAGGGACACCTAAATGCGCTCTCAATTATGCAAGTTGGGGAAATTAGCCAAGAGCACAAGCTAGCAATACGAGAGGCAGGGCAACGCAGCGAGATCTTTTACCCAGCGTCTACGGGGTCAGGCCAAGTCAAGAAGCAAACAGAATTGAAATAATAATTGTGGTTTTTATTAAAATACAGTCAAACAGTGTAAGCAACACACTCACGCAGAGAACTAAAGAAATAAGGGTTGGAGCGGGATAGAGGGATATTTAGAGGAGTTGTTGGTTTGGGTAATACTATACCTGTCCTGAAGCCCGGGCAGTCTGCAGCATAAGTTCAGAGATATGGAGGTTCTCAGTACGTGGGACTGAGGGGAAGGCTCGCCAAGCAAAGCGGCAGCAGGGCTGGATGGAAGTCGGGAGCTGTCCAAGGAAGCTCTCAAAGTCAGGGGTTTTACAGGGGAAATTGCGGCCGTAGGCTAGTCTGTGCTTGGGGAAAACAATGAGTTTCGGGCTGGGGACAAAGCCTCCGAAAAGTCAGAATTTAGCATGATTGGGTTTGGTCCGAATTGACAATGGAATAGACAGTATGCAAACGCAGAGTGCTTGACAGGTGAGGATTCTTCTAATCAAGCTGCCTGCTCGGGGCAGGGAGGTCTTTGTACGTGGCGTGCATACCTGATGAGGGTACTTGCCGTGAGGTTTCCTGAAGCGGCAGTTTGGCTATTTCTGGCCAGCCTGTATTTGTTTTGAATATTCCAGCAATTAGAGACCGAGCCTGTTTGCATGCTTGTCCGGGGGCCTCGCAAGCACATGGAGAACAGAGGGGTATAGTAGGCCAAATTATTGATATCAGAACGATATCTGATGTCACTCCAAGTGCGGCTTAGGAACTGCAGTAACAACTGTATTTAAAAAGAGTGATAAGATTAGTCTGGCATGACTTGTTTTTGAGATACACATGTTAACTTTTATTGATCACGGCATTCTCTTCTAAGGCCACTTCCACACTAGGCTGTTATAGCGCTATGATTCCACTTTCAACCTCCTATGGAATCCTAGGGTTTGCAGTTTAGGGAGGGGCCTTTGAGGCCCCTCTCTAAACTGCAAACCCCAGGATTCCATGGGACGTTGAAAGTGGAATTATATCACTATAACAGGCTCATGCAGAAATGGCCCAAGAGTTTGTCTGAGTGCTAGAAAGGAACAGAGGTTGCACCGTCCTCGTGCAAAATCCACTCCCAGTTTACTTCCAAGCTTTCTTCATTTACTTTATAGATTAGAAAGAGGGAGACAGTCAGAGAGTCAATTATATTTTAGGACAGATGGGGAATCATTTGGTTGCTGGTGTTGTTGAACAGATAGAAGTGGATCTCCTGCAGATCATCCAGAGATCTCCTAGCAGATTTTCTTGCCGTTCCCATCATCCGAGAATTGGCATCCAGCAAAGTTTGCACCTCGTTTCTTCTTGACATTTTGGGAGTGTTTCTTTAGCGCCTTCCTTTTTGGTGCCTGTGTACAAGGAAGGCACAATTCCGGGGCCCCCCCCAAGTTTTTACTCCGCTTCATTTCAGTGACGTCTTACTTCTGCCAGCGGGGGGGATGTCACCTTCCAGCGCAGTCTGTCTCTTGCCATGAATTAATTACCACGTAGCGGGGCCGATCAGCCTTCCCCCAGACCAGATTTCGATTTGTGTTCTGTCAAGTAGAAAATTAACATGGATGCGGTCCAGAAATGTGGCATGCCTGAACGCGCACTTGCAGCTGGTCTTGGGGAAACGGATGGCATCTGAACCTCCTGCTGGCCCTGGCAGTAGCCAGTTCTTTTAAGAAACCACAGAAAACTGTGGCTGTGATAAAAACCAAAGACACAAATCTGTTTTCTGCCTTTCATGCCCCAAGTCTCTCCTCGTATTTACTCTGAGCACCATGTGTGATGCTCTTGAGTAATAGGGCGCAGCATAATTTCCTTGTCTTCAGCGCGAAGGATTTATTTTGCCCCAGTTCCTTCCAAAGGAACAGTGGCTGGGATTGTTTCCCCTCCTAAATGGAGCCAGCAATGAAAAACCTATATCCAACAATTAGAACCCATCAGGAAAAAAACAAGTACAGGTTATACTTCAGATAACCAAGTAGATGTGAAAAGGATCTAGGAGTCTTTCGGAGACCAAAAGGCAAACATGAGTCAGCAGTGTGATGCAGCAGCTAAAAAGGCCAATGTGATTCTGGGCTCCATCAATAGGAGGATAGTGTCTAGGTCAAGAGAAGTGATGGTACCACTCTGTTCATCTTTGGTGGGACGACACCTGGAATACTGTGTCCGTTTCCAGGCACCACGGTTCAGCAAGGATATGGACAAGCTGGAATGTGTCCAAAATGTTGACCAAAATAGTAGAAGGCCTGGAAACCATGAAGCCCTATGAGGAACAGCTTAGGGAGCTGGGTGTGTTTAGCCTGGAGAAGAGATGGTTAGGAGGTGAGATGACAGCTATATTTGAATATTTGGAGGGATGTCATATGGGGGATGGAGCAAGCCTGTTTCCTGCTGCTCCAGAGACTAGGACATGGAGCAATGATTTTGGACTATAGGAGAAGAGATTCCACCTGAAGATTAGGAAAAACTTCTTGAAGGTAAGAGCTGTTTGACAGCGGACTGTGCTGCTGCCTGGGTGAAGTCTCCTTCTTTGGAGATTTTTAAAGAGAGGCTGGATAGCTATCTTTTGGGAGTGCTTTGATTGTGTATTCCTGCGTGGGAGAATGGTGTTGGACTGGATGGCCCATGGGGTGTCTTCCAGCTCTAGGATTCTGTGTTCCTGAACATTTACTCCTTTGACAGAAAATTTGCTTCCAGAGGCAAGGATAACAAGGAAAGAATAGGAATGGGTTCCTACATCGCTGCCAAAAAAGAGAGAATGAAGGGAGAGAGAGAGAAAACACTTCAACATGTTTCAGCAAATTTTTTTTTATTCAAAACTAACAATAGGCAATATGAAACAGCCAGGTCAGGTAAGCCTTGAGTAAGTTAAGAAAATAATTTTGAAATAAGTGCATCCAGGAATGAGTCTTTCTTTCACCAGCCTCCACTCTTCTTCTAATTTCCATTTTGCTGGCCAAACTTAGAATCATAGAATCACACAGTTGGAAGAGAATGCAAAGGCTATCCAGTCCAGCCCCCTTCTGCCATGTAGGAAGACACAATCCAAGCCCTCCCTTTGACAGATGGCCATCCAGCTTCTGTTTAAAAACCTCCAAAGAAGGAAGAGACTCTACCACACTCCCGGGCTGCATCATATTCCACTGTCAAACAGTTCTTACCATAAGGATGTTCTTCCTAAGGTATAGGTAGAATCTCCATGCATGCTTACTAAGGGATTCTAGAAGCAACTACAATTTTACCTGCTTGTTGTAGGGAGACTCACACAGTTACAGGAGATCAGCTAGAGCAGAATCACATTCTCCCAGCTCAGGGTTTGTTGATAGCACCATTTACTGTAGATACGCTGCCACAGCCTAACAAAATTCTATGTTTCTCAGCCCTCTTTCATCATTCTTCCCATGCAGATGCAGCTAAATAACACCCAGGTAGACAGAGGATAAGGAGGAAAAGTAGGCTCAGGCAGGATATAAAGCCCATGTGAACAGGAGCTTCTTTGTCAGAAGCTTTGTAAACTGAAACATACCTGCATAGGGAAAAACATACAAAATGTTGATGAATCAATAGAATTAAGACCATTGCAAACCAATAGGTCAAAAAAAGATAAAAATTAGTGGAACAGCACTTTATTTAAAGCCCTTGGAGTGTCTTCCTAAAACCCTGATGGAACAAAAAAAAATATTCGTCTGCCATCCCAGCTTTCCTTGGGAGGGAATTTCAAAGCCTAGAGCAGCCCCCAAGAATGCCGTCTCCCATCTTGCCACCAGAGATGCCCATGGAGGCGGTGAGTCCAACTGAAGGGGCTTTTTTGCAGATTTTAGAGCTAGGCAGGCTTATTCAGGTAGATACAGTCCTTGAGGTAAGCTGAAACCATTGCCGGTAAGATTTCTATAAGCCTTAACCAGCAGTTTCAGTTATACCCAGAAACAGACTGGTGACCAACAGAGCTGTTGCAACAAGAGAGTTATGTACTTATAATAACCAGCTGCGGCAGCAGTTTGGCTGCAACTCTTTGAATAGTCTTCAAAGGCAGCCCCACACTGAACATATTACAGTAATCCAGTCAAGATGTAATGAAATCAGATACTGCCACATGTCCGTGCCATAGCTTTCCCTCCGTCATGGAAACTGCTGTGTTTTTCTTGCCTTTGAGTTATTTGAAGGATGCCAGCAGTGTAGTGTCCCTCGGGTGCAAAATCTCAGGAGGGAAAGCAAACCCCTGGGATCTGTGACTGCCTCCCTGGACCCATAAAGTCATAGAACTTATGGAACCCTAGAACTGGAAGGGATCCCAAGGGCCATCTAGTCCACCCCATTTAACCACGCTGAAAGACGCAATCGAAACGCTCCCGACAGATGGCCAACCAGCCTCTGCTTAAAAACCTCCAAAGGAGACTCCACCACATTCCCAGGCAGTAGATTCCACTGGATGTCTAAAGGGTGAGATTGTAAAAGGCAAGATGCACAGAAGGGCATCATGCTCCTTCCTCCATTCTTTGTATAATCTGCACTCATGGAAGTTTCCATATGGAGCTTTGGAGGGGTGAAAAAAGTTAGCTGCACTCCAGACGTTAAAGGAACTGTCCAAAGTGCTGAACCTGTTCGGGGTGGATTGGATTCAGCACCTTGGAGAGCTCTTTAGATCCTGGGGTGAAGCCCAGAGCAGAGTCACCGCATCCCCGGCCAGCTCAAAATGGAACCAGGAAGAGCTAACGATGAAAATGGATGGAAAGAACAAACAGTTAATGCCAGAATTTTCTACTTCATTAAAAGCCAGTCTGATGATCATTCCTCTCAATAGTAATATTTGAAGTTGGAGGTGTTGGTAACGAGTGATATGTGCAAATGTGGCCCGTCTGCATGCTAATTCCAGCTCACTCGGGACTCTGGCGAGTTGGGAGAGGCAGCCATCAGCACCGTGTCAGGGACGTCTCATTAGATGCGTGTCTGTGTCCCATGGAAAAGAGGCTCAGAACTACCACAGACCCTCCAGATGGAGCGATTACGTCTCATTGATCTCCTGGAGAGATGGCAATCTTTCATTAATGATGCCACACCTCCGCCTTGGTCCCGGAGGTTGTGAGTGGTTCAGTGGGGGACAGTGTCAGCCACAGGAGAAGGAGAGGAGGAAAAACTAAAAAGACAAGCAAGAAAGCCAATTTTAAAAAAGTTTGGGAGTGAGAAATTATTCCCCGTCCCTAAGAAACTGAGAGCCAGCATGTGTTGTGAGTTACTGAATTTATATGCTGCCTTTTCTCCCAAAGTGGGACCCAAGGCAGCTTCCACAGAGTTCAAAAACATTAAGAACAATTAAAACCATTGAACAACAGATAAAATTATAAAACTTACAATGTATTTTAAAAACAGCTAGTAAGTAAAAGCTCTCCTGCTCCCCTGCTTGAAAAGAAATGCCTTTGCCTACCTATGAAAGGAAAGCAGGGAGGGGGCCAGCCTAGTCTCCTGTGGAAGAGAGTTCCACAGGAGGGGAGCAGCCACCGAGAAGGCTTTCTCCCCACGTCCTCACCAGACAAGCCTGGGACGATGGCAGGACTGAGAAAAAGCCTCCCTCTGCAGATCTTAGGGCTCTAGCAGGTTCAGATAGGGGGATGGAATCCCAGCTCAGGCAAGGAAACCCACTAGGTGACCTTGGGCAAGTCACACTCTCTCAGCCTCCGAGGAAGGCAAAGGCAACACCCCCCCCCACAACACATCTTGCCAAGAAGCCCTCATCCGCAGTGAGAGGTCTGCCTTAGGGTCGCCACAAGCTGGCAATGATTTGAAGTCCCACCACTACAACAACTAAGAGAAATAACAAATCACCATTTCTGAGAGCCTTTAAGGAATATCATGGACTTCAAAACCCTCCCTAAGCTTGCAGAGAACAGCCAAAACCTGCAAGCAGCAGAGAACATAGACTGGACATGACTTTGGGTTTAATTTGTGGCTGTGCGCTGGCTGGTTTTTGGGTGGGTGTGGATGCCCAAATTACAGACACCCAAATCAGCTATAAAGCCTGGTAACAATGTCTCTTTGCTTGCTAGCTTGCTTCTTCCCTCCTTCCTTCCTTCGTCCATTTCTTTCTTTTTAAAGTAATCAATAAGATCACATTTCCCAGATTTTAATCAAGGCTCAGCATGAACCAGAGATGCCTTTTCAATTAGGAATCAATATTTGGAGAAATAGCATCACTGACCATGTTCAGATAGCCTTAAGCTCATGGCTGAATAACCACAGCCAGTCCCCTCTCAAATGCCCATAGAATGGGGGGGGGGGACAGCTTCAAGATCCCATCAGACTAAGCATCCTTTACATTTAGGAATTGAGCAGTGGCGTTCACTGCATAAACACCCTTCAGTCTCGTCTTCCAGCTAAAATTAAATCTCTGGCCCAACTGTCCATTTTGGGTTGTCTCTTATCTTTCGTTTCTTCCTTATCTCAAAAATGCACACTTTCCTTAATACCGACAAAACATGTGTACATCTGCAAACCAAACAGTGACACAGTTTGAGTAACAAAATCCCATCAGTCCCCCGGTGCTGTTTTTAAAAATAATTGTCCATTCTGGAATGGTTAAGGAAAGCACTTACCAGCAGTGGTGTGGGGGAAAAAATGAGCCAAATAAAACAGGAAGAGAGAGAGAGAGATGATTCCATTATTTAAAAGCTCTCTCTCGCTCATGGGAGAAATCTTCCTTTGTGGGGCTCATTTGGTTTAGAAACAGAAGGCCTGGGTTGCAGTTGCTGTTGTTGTTTTATTCATTTATATCCCATTTTATCCCGATAATGGGACTCACGGCAGCTAACAATCTTAAAACAATACAAATTAAAAACAATGCAAAACATTCATATAAGTGTAAATATAAGGTTTAAGCAATTTATAAATGTATACATTAAACAATTTATAAGGTTAAAACATTATATGCTAAGAATAGTAAAATACATTAAAAGGCTATGCAAAGCTTAAAAACAGAACCGCACAACGTTAAAAGCCAAAACCAAGTCAATTTGTAAAAGCCTGATGGCACATAAAAAGTTTTGACCTGCTGTTGGAAGGAGGGCAAGGGTGGGCCACTCTGGCCTCTCTCAGGAAGAAGTTCCAAAATCTGGGAGCAGCCACTGAGAAGGGGCCCTCTCTCTGTTTCCCCCAAATGCATCTGAGAGGGGGTGGGACAGAAAGAGGGGCCTCTCCAGATGATCTTAGAGCTCTCCTGGGCTCATAAAGGGGGATACAGGCTTTCAGTAACTTGGGCCGAAGCTGTTCAGATTACTGGTTGACTGTTGACTGTGGAACTCACTGCGTGGCCTGAGCATTCATCATTTCTCTAACTGTATCCTCATAGGATTGCTATGGTGAAACAGGGGTGAATAGAATACCCTCCAAGTATCCTCATTTGGCAAAGACAGACCCAACTAACCTCTGTCATCCCACTTTTTCAGCTGCTTTTGAAATGTCCTGGTTCTCTCTTCTCCTGTTTTCTGCAAACCAACTCCAAAGTACAGAAGCAGTTTGCACTTAGAATCATGGAATCATAGAGTTGGAAGAGACCCCAGGGGCCGTTGAGTCCAACCCCTGCTATGCAGGAACACCCATCAAAGCATTCCCAACAGATGGCCATCCAGCCTCTGCTTAAAAACCTCCAAAGAAGGAGACTCCACCACACTCCAGGGAGGCAGAAGATTCCACTACCGGACAGCTCTGACCATCAGGGGCTTCTTCCTGAGGTTCAAGTGGAATCTCCTTTCCTGCAGCTTGAATCTATTGCTCCTTGTCCTAGTCTCTGGAGGGTAGAGAACAAACCTGCTCCCTCCTCAACATGACATCCCTTCAAATATTTAAACATGGCTCTCATGTCCCCTCTTAACCTTCTCTTCTGCAGACTAAACATTCCCAGCTCCCTAAGCCATTCCTCAGAGGGCTTCATGGCTTGCAGACCCTTCACCATTTTGGTCGCCCTCCTCTGGACACGTTCCAGCTTGTCGACATTGTTCTTGAATTGAGGTGCCCAGAACTGGACACAGTATTCCAAATGAGGCCTCACCAATGCAGAATAGAGCGGTACACTTTGGAATCTTGCCCTTCCCAGTCAGCTCAGGCAAAACCAAACTGCTACAGCCTCCTTGTTTGCTGCAGCCTGCAGCCTCCTCGTTTGTGTGTTTTTCCTCTTTGGCCATCTTGACCACACTCTAGTGTTGCTTGGCTGCATGTGCCCCAGTTTTCATTGGGGAAATGTTGTAGGGGATGTCCGTATACCAGGCATATATGACCTTTGAGGTTTGGGAAGATGTTATGGGGTAACTTCCTCTTTTCTTTCTGCCTCTAAACTCCTTACACAGTGGAGAGATTATGGGAAGGAGGAAGAGGCTGTGTCCCATCCAAAGTAACCCAGCCTTCTGAGCTGAGGAGAGGCTAATGGGAAGCCACCGGGCCTCGTGGTAGCTGCCCCTCCATTGCAGACTTCATTCCCAAAAGCACCTACCAAGAGACCTAGCTTACAGCTGCCTAAATGGGATGCACAGTAATGAGGATGCTGCCTGGGACTGACTTTCAGCTAAGCCTTGTCTTACTTACAGTGGTTGCTCACCTTAATTGTTCACCCCATAGTCCTAAAGGGGGGTGAGCAAAGTACAGTGGTACACTGGTAGGTCCCTTGGATCCCGTTTTTGTGGCCACTGAAGCCCCATGCTAGTCCCCTAAAACCCATTTTTTAAAGAAAGGTGAAATTGTGGGTATTTTCACCCCAAAGCCACAAAGAGAACTTCCCCAAATGTGCAAAAAACACCCCCAGCTTCATACAGAAACACCCCCAGCGCCCTCAGCAATTCCCTCTGTTTTCATCAAAGTCCTTCCCAAAATGGCAACCAAAAGTAATGCAATGTCAATTCCAGTCACCATTTTGAGAACGATCTTCAGAGGAAGTTAAGAGGCCTTTGAGAGCACTGTTGGGGAGTTGTGTCCCTCGACGGGAATTGCAGGGGAGAATTGACCTCTGAACCAGTGATGTATTTAAGTCTCTTACTCCAAGTCTCAAGTCAAGTCTCCAGTCTCTACCTTCAGGTCTCAAGTTGGGTCTCAAGTCCTTGCAAGATACTTTCAAGTCAAGTCTCAAGTCTGGGAGCCAACTTTACACCCCAACCTGTATTCCAAAATTTCTGGGCAGAGTTGAATAAAGTCAGTTTTAACAATTTAAGTAGAGTCAGCCCTCTACTTCTGTGATTTTGCCATCTGCAGCTTCGGAAGTGGGGAACAGGATCCTTCTTACTTCCCACTTGCAAACCTGGAAGCTTTTTCAGAAGTGGGGAACGGAGTCCTTCGTTTTCCCCATTACTGAAGCTTCAAGAGCTTTAGAAGGAAGGATCCTTCCTCCTCAAGCCCATTGCCTAACACATTTTCTGTGCCCCTCTGAGATACCCGCCCGGCTTTCTGGGCACAAGTCTTGCCTTCTGCTTTTAGGAAAAGTTTTAGAAATCTCCTATATGCAGTGGGAACCAGCTGCTGAGTGGACCTCAGCCCCACCTCAAACCCATTGCCTATCCCATTTGCTATTCCCTCTAAATGCATCCACACTTTGGGCTTGAGACAGATCATTGTGTGATCAGTAAGTTGTAAGATTTCTGGATGAGTGTGTTATGTTGCTGAGCCAAGGGCAGCAAGTCAGTCACTAAAAATGTGCAAATCTCAAGTCGAGTCAGTGTATAATTTTTCCGAGTCGAGTCACTGAAGTGACTTAAGGCTGACTTGAGTCCGAGTCTATCAACTCGAGTCTGCATCGCTGCTCTGAACCTCGTGCAGTTGTTTAACCTGTCCTAGGATATGATTTTGCTGGCTTGTTTGTTTACCTGTGAGCCCCTCGGAGAGTGCTTTGGGCAGAAATGTCAAACAGGGGGCATGAGGACGGTCATAGGGCTCCAGGCCTCTTTGTGCCACGTAATAGCTCAGCAGCCATTGTTGTTTTTCCTAGAACAGTTCCGTCTCCCAGCTGGATGTTAACAAAGGGCTGGGCTTATCCGAGATTTGCAGCCTGCAGGATCTGATTAAAGAGCGGAGGAAGACAAGGTTCGGAGGAGCAAGCCAGCTTTGATGAAAAACAGTGCCGCTCCAAATCCTCTTCCCTCTTGATGAGCAAATTTAATTGTTGCCACAGAGGGGGCTCCTCACTCTTCTCAAGTGGAAGTAAAGCGTAGGTCAAGTTTGCTTCAGAGGAAATTGGGAAGGAACAGGGCTCGGCCAACGCGAGGAGTGCGGCCCTGGCACCGGAGTGATGGTTTTGTTTGTTGGCATCGTGGTCAAGCGTCAGCAGCTAGCCAGTGGCTGTGAAAGGGTTCGTTTGTATTTAGCAAGCCCTGGTAGAGACTTTAGCTTGGCAGTTCAAGGCTAGCAAAGGGCTGCCCCCTGGGACGGGATTGGGGGAGTAAATTGGTTGCTGCCAATCTGCTTGTACTGTTTTTGTGGGGATTGGGACAGAGGGTGGGTCACACCTGCATAGTTTGTTGTGGGGAAAGCCAGGCCATTTCTTCACAAGACTGTTGTGGACCATTTCTGCACGAGACTGTTATAGCACTTTGATTCCACTTTCAACATTCTATGGAATCCTGGGGTTTGCAGTTTCGGGAGGGGCCGGCTGGCCCCTCCCAAAACTGCAAACCCCAGGATTCCATAGGATGTTGAAAGTGGAATCAAAGCGCTATAACAGTCTCGTGCGGAAATGGCCATAGTCCTATTATTCCACTTTCCACATCCTAAGGAATCCTGGGGTTTGCAAAGGCCCCTCCCTAAACTGCAAACTGCAGGATTCCATAGGATGTTGAAAGTGGAATAGTAGCTCTGTAACAGTCTAGTGTGGAAATGGCCCCAGTTTTACCACTTGTGGGAATCAAAGAGGCATCAACACTTATATAGAGTGACGAGTGAACAGCGATTTTAGAGAGCACGCCTGCCTTTTTGTTTCACCTCTCTGTTTCTTTCTTCATTTACGCAAAACTTTTTGCTTCCTGCCTGCCTGCAGAGATCACTTTCCCCTTCTTCCAAAAATTAGTTAGCCCTTTTGTCTCCCTTCGTCTGGGAAGAGAGGACCAAAGCTTGATAACTGCTGGTTTACACAACCTGATGAAGGAATTTCCTGCACACAGAGTGGACCAGGGGCTAGATCTGACTTTGCCTATCTGCTGCCCCCCCACACTCAATAAACCCATAGTTTTGAGCATCTGTATGTCTGATGATATGAGCTGTGTTCTCAGACGTTGCTGTGTGCCTTCAAGTCATCACAGCAACCCTCAGGTGATCCTATCATGGGATTTTCTTAGCCAGATTTGTTCAGAGAGGGGTTGCCTTTGCCTCCGTCTAAGGCTGAGAGAGTGTGACTTGCACAAGGTCACCTGCTGGGTTTCCGTGGCCAGTCAGGGGTGGTCTTCAGTGTCATAGCCAGTATTCCACACTGGCTCTCAGAATCTGCGATGCCAATATTCCAAGCTGAATATGTCATGCCAATGACTCCCCGGGGACATTCTCAGCTAATTTCAAGAACATTTATTCCCTTTCCACCAAAATCCCCAAAAACTAGCAGTAGAAGCCGTCAAGAATATGCAAATTGCTACAAAATCGTCATTTGTACTTTGTCTGCATTTCACCTCCTTCAGACCTCTCTCTTTACAATTTCCTACCTGCCTCCAGCTATAGTTATTGATGCAGTTGAGCCTAACACTACATGTGTCTGGTAATACGGTCATAGAATCATCAAGCTGGAAGAGACCTCCAAGGATCATCCAGTCCAGCCCCCTTCTGCCATGCAGGAAGACACAAATTACTCCCTTTGACAGATGGCCATCCAGCCTTTGTTTAAAAACCTCCAAAGAAGTAGACTCCACCACACTCCCAGGCGGCAGCAGATTCCACTGTCGAACTGCTCTTACCATTAGGAAGTGCTTCCTCAAGTTTATGGGGAATCTCTTTTCTTGTAATTTGGATCCATTGGTTCAGGTTCTAGTCTCTGGCGCAGCAGAACCATCTTCTTCATGCCCTCCCTTTAGATATTTAAGGATGGCTTGTATCACACCACCTCTCAGTGTTCTGTTTTTCAGCTAAAACCTGAAAGTGGTTGGCCATCCCATTGCAAGAATGCTACCAGCTGCCACCGTGGCTGGGTGCTAAAGGATCTACCATATATACTCAACTATAAGTTGAAACGATTTAGTTAAAAAAAAAAAAAAGCTTAAAAAACCTGGGTCAACATATCCATGAGTCAGTGCTGCTCCAAAGGAATTGAACTTGCTGAGAAGGAGTTTCAGAAGGCCCCTGGAGAAGCTTCCAAATTCCCAGAGAGCCTGTACTGCTTGGGGTGGAAACGGGTCGTCAAAAGAGTCAACCATTGCAAATTCCTCCTGACTTGAGGCACACAGAAGCCAGCTGCACAACTCAGGGTAGAAATGAAAAGGCCCTAAAACTCTTCAAGCCGAGAGCAGTTTGCAACAATTCCTCCCTCCACCCCACTCCCAAGCAGCACAGAAGTCTGGATAGGGTAGCCCATGCTGCTTGTGGGGGGTCAACGTATCCATGGGTCATAGCAAAACTCCCAGTTTTGGGCAGCAGACTTGCCCTCAACTTATCCATGAGAACAGGTCTGTCCACGCTAGACTGTTTTAGTGCTGCTATTCCACTTTCAACATCCTGTGGAATTCTGGGGTTTGTAGTTTCCTGAGGCCAAAGAGCTCTCTGGCTGAGATGCCCCTCCCTAAACTGCAAACCCCAGGATTCCATAGGATGTTGAAAGTGGAACAATAGCACTATAACAGTGTAGTGCGGAAAGGCCCAATAACTTATAGTTGAGTATATACAGTATGTGCTGAGGGCAGCACATTGATGGCACATTGGTTCAAAGGAAGTTTCCACGCTCTTTGCCCTAACAGGTCTTGCAAAAGTGACTGGCAATACCTAATACATTTCTTGCTAAAGCTTTACCTGGTCATCGCATCCTCACTTTTCCACTTCTTTTAAACAGTTTGCACCCTTTTGGCTTTCTCTTGCAGGTGTGGGCACCAGAGATTACTACCGGAAGATCGGTTATGAGTTGGAAGGACCCTACATGGTGAAGCGATTGGACTGAGGGGCTGAATTCGGGATGCTGGAGGCCCTGGAGAGCCAACACAGACAAAAAACTGACATCGTCCTGTTACAGAAGCTGGGTTTTGATTTGGGGTGGGGGGAGTGGAAAGAAGTAAGTCAGCCCAAACTGGTCAACAGCAAGGAATTCCGTTCCCCCTGAGTTTCCAACAGACAAGTCTTCCTTGGGACTCTGCTAACTTACAAGGTCTTCCCTGTGCTTCTCTTGTTGACATTTGCAAATCAGTGGGAGTTCTAGAAACCTGGTCATGTGAGGAGTCTTGGCCAATCTGCCACTCCAGCCATGTTGGGACTGCAACTCCCATCAAGCCCAGCAGCACAGCTGGATGGAATTGATGGCAGTTGTAGTCCCAACGTGGCTAGTGCAGGGAAGCCTACCTTTCAGTGCAAAGATGAAAGAAGCATTTTTTTCCATCTCAAGTTTTTATTACCCACGCAACGGCCTGCCTTTTGGCCACCAATCTCAAAGCTAACTCTTCTTCTCTCTCTGTCTCTCTCTCTCTCTTTTCTTTGCCACTCCATTTTACATTGGGCTGGTCAGTTTCTACATGGGATGACCAGTCAACCTTTAAGTCCCCTGTCTTACCCCTAAGCACAGCACCTGCTTTGATCTACATCCCTCAAGAGGACTAGAAAGTTTATCCTGAGAGCTTTTTTAACAACCTGAGCTTGAGAAAAGACTGGTCTTTTTATTTTCCTGTCCTTGCTCCCTTAAATAATGCAGTTGAGCCTCACTGACATCCAGCCAAAGCTTCCCTCCATCGTGCTTTCTGATTCATTGGTGGCTGTAGCCTCCCATGTCAGTTGGGCTGAAAATCCACTCCAGGTTTTGGCTAGCTTTCTAGGAGCTCTCCAGGGTGTTAAACCTTATCCTTAAAAGTGGTTCAGCCCCTTGGACGTTTCCTTTAAAGCACTTGTGAGCCTGGAGTGGATTTGCTGTCATCCCCAACCTTAAGGAGGAAGGCATCCAAGTTGCCCCTTCCTTATTTTTATAGCAGGAATTTCAGAACTTCTTTTTGAAGGATTGTGCTGGGTTCTAGCAATTTGGTTTCTTCTGGGTTCTAGCAATTTGGTTTCTTCTTTTGCAACTGTACTGGCAGGTGATGGCTGAGTTATCCTGCAGCAGGAGAGGACCAGGTCAAACTCGGAGTGTGGATTGCTTCTACACCTTTTCCTCTGGTGTCGAAAAGATGCAAACAATGTCTGCATCTTCCAAAAACTAACATGCATTTTTAAATAAAAACGCTCATCTCCTTTTCTTTTGTTGTGGTCTGAAACCAAGATGCTAGAGATTCTCCTGAGAGATTTAATTTGGGCCTTTCATGGTTTGCAGACCTTACCATCCCTTGTGTCTTAACGCGGTTAGGGCAGTTTCTGGGCTTTAAGGACAAAAGGGGTCTAGTTTTCAGACAAAGAGGCAGCCCAGGAGAGGGGAGAAATATGCACAACTTTTTAAACCAGATGTCACTTCTGCAAAGCTGCCTGTACTTAGAAAACTTGTGACAATAAAACATGGTTGTCGTAGTCCTGTTGACTTCATTCATTCACCCGCTGCTGGTTTGTAAGGAAATGTGCATTCCCCTCATTTTGTTTGTATCTCACAATGCCTCACAAGAAGAATTTCAGAAGAGCCCTGATGTAGTCCAGCATCTTTGTTTCTCCCAGAGGCCAAGTGAATGGCTGTGGGAAGCCCGCAAACATGACCTGAGCATGAAGCATTTTCCACTCATCCTGCCCCAAAACTGAGATAGGGAGGTATACAGTACTGCCTCTGATACCAGTAGCAATGTGTAGCCCTGATACCTTTGCCTCCAAGGATTAATCAAGTTCCTTTTTAAACCGATCTCAGTTGGCAGCCATCTCTCTCTTGAACTCGAAGCTTCTGGAACTGGTTGTCAAAACACAACTGGAGGGTCCTAGTTTAGGGAAGTCTGCCATAAAAAAACCACAGATTCGGGGTTTGTTTTTAATGCAACAAAAATTGTGGAGGTGGTGACATCACAGAGATTAAGATTAAGCCAGGGGGTTGAACAATGTGTGGCCTTCCAGTGGTACAGCAACTCCCAGGAGCCCCTAATCAGCATAGAGAACAATAAGGAATGTTGGGAGATGCAGTCAATGAGTGTTTGTTCAGTTCTGGGCACCACAATTCAAGAAGTATATTGACAAGGTGGGATGTGTCCAGAGGAGGGTGGCCAAACTGGTGGAAGGCCTAGAAACCATGAAGCCCTATATGAAGAGCAGCTTAGCCTGGAGAAGAGAAGGTTAAGAGGGGACATGATAGCTGTGTTTAAATATCTGAAAGGATGCTTTATGGAACAAGCCTGTTTTCTGCTGCTCCAGAGACTAGGACACAGAGCAATGGCTTCAAACTGTAGGAAGAGAGATTCCACCTAAACCTTAGGAAGAACTTCCAGAGGGTAGGAGCAGTTTGGCGGTGGAATCCGCTGCTGCCTCAATGGAGTGTGGTGGAGTCTTCTTCTCTGGAGAGTTTTAAGCAGAGGCTGGATGGCCATCTGTCAAAGGGAGGGCTTTGATTGTGTCTTCCAGCATGGCAGAAGGGGTTGGAGTGGATGGCCCTTGGGGTCTCTTCCAACTCTATCATTCTATGATTTCCCCAAAACAAGGAGTGGAACTTGCCCAAAGTCACTCAATCGGTGTCCGTGGACAAGGGAAAACAGTCAAAACATTGCTGTTCCACATGACATTCAATGTCTGAAAATGCAGTTTCAAAAAGTGGATCCTAGAATTGCTTTTAGACTACTTTTAGGAGTTTTTAAAGGGTATTTTAGTGTGTTTTAAAATGTCCTTATCTTTGCACTGTTTTAATTGGTTTTTATTTGTTCATCTCCTCAAGATCCCTTGCGGCCTGGAAGGTGATACAGAAATACTTTAATTGAGATAAATCAGGTCATAAAGACTATGATAAACAGCAATGTTTTTACTTGGCATGGAAAGGAAATCGGTACCGGTGCCAACCAGGCCTCTGGGGAAGAGCATTCCACAGTTGGGGTAGCCACGGCTAACAAGTCCTGCTCCCTTGTCCGAAAACGGAGTACTGATCCCACTGATGGGACATGGAAGAGCCCACCCCCCACCGCCGCCCGTAGCAGATTTTAATCCTCAGGCAGGTACATGGGAGGTCTTCAAATGTTATCACGAGCACCTTGAATTCAGAACAGAAGCATATTGGCAGCCTGGAGTTATCAGCAATGGGTAGACTAAAGAACTGCAAATGTATTAATGGAAACGTCGTCGTGTGCCTTCAAGTTGTTTCTGACTTATGGCAACTGTAAGGCAAACTTATCACAGGGTTTTCTGGTGCTGAGAGTGTGTGAGGTGTGCAAGGTCACGCAGTGGGTTTCCATGGCTGAACTGGAAATCAAAGCCTGGTCTCCAGGGTTGCAGCCCAACATTAAAATCACCGTGGCTCTCAAGTGGACGTATGCCTCATCTCAGATTGCATATAAAATTATTAATGCATATGTATTGTCCTCATTCCTTGCCCTCCAGTTTCTTTTAACAACTTCTGAAAGAGGCTGTACAAAGAGTTTTTGGCTGGGACGTGTTGGGCTGATTTGAGAAATAGAACCCGTTTTATACATCCTGAGATGCAGACTCTCTTTTACATCTCAGTGGAAAAGTAACACCTTAGTACATCCAAACTCGGGTCTGGATTAGATATGTCTTGTTGTTCGTTGTTGTTGTCCTTGTTATGTGAGCCTTCAAGTCATTTCCCACTTATAGCAAGTTTATCATGGGCTTTTCTTGGCAAGATCTGTTCAGAGGAAGTTTGCCGAGAGAAAAAGAGATTCCACCTGCAAATTAGGAAGAACATCCTGACGGGAAGAGCAGTTGGACAGTGGAATGCGCCGCTGCCTGAGAGTGTGATGGTGTGACGCCCTCCTTCCAGAACACGGACTCTGACTCAGAGTCTGGAACGGGGACATGCCAGAGGCTGACGGGATACACCAGGACCTGCTGTACAGGAGGAGGTTACAGTGCCACAAACAGAACAGGGTCAGTGCCAGCTCCAGCAGAGTCATGCCCCTTCAGACACAAAAGATAACCTACCTGTACCCACCTCTACTGAGCGCAGACAGCAAAGAGAGAGCCTGTGCCAGTCCCTGAGGATTTATAGCTGACAGCAATTACTCAGGCAAGAGCTGCATTAAGCTGCTGACCTATATAAAGGCTGCCCTTCCCCTCCAGGAGTTATCAGAAATTATCTGACCTTCCAGGCTGCTGGATGTCTTGCTGAACTCCATGCCTGACTTTGTTGTTGCTGTTGTTTTAATTTTATTTGTCTATTTTATTATATAAACATAATATTGAGATGACATTAAAATAACAACACACAACACATAAACATTACAAAATCCTATCTTATATATCATATGTTCTGGACCTGTCCAAAGGCAAAGAAATATAGGTCTGAAATACATAATAAGATATGTGAAATATTGAAGTTGAGAGTTCCTATGACTCCTGAAATGTATTTACTGAATATGATAGATATAGTTGACAATACGATTATAAAGAAACATTGGAGGGTAGTATTGTATATGATAACTACAGCACGTATTGAATATGCAAAGGTATGGAAAATGCAGAAAATACCAACAGTAGAACAATGGTGGGGGACTTTTATGGAGAATAAAAATGCTGATACAGTATCACAAAGACTGAAAGGGAAAACAGACGATGAAATTCAGAAAGAATGGCAGTCGGGCGGGAAAGTGAGTTTAAGAAGTCAGTAATTCATGGTTTTATGTGGAAACTTAAATGTATGGTCTTATATTGATATGAAGCTTGATAAAGAAAATGAAATGCAATGTACCTACATAATAAATGGTAATGCAGTACTAGGGGAGAAAACTAAGTAAAATGACAATGAAGATGGAATCAGGATCAGTTAGGAAGTATCAAGAAATATTGCATGTGAATTAACAATAAGAAAAATGTTTGTTTTATTTTTTTGAAATTTTAATAAAATGGATTACAAAAAAAAAATCCTATCTTAAAACTACAAAACACACAAACGGCCCTAAAAACATAGAATATAAACTAATTAACATACATTAATCCTATCTAATGAAAGGTCTGGTATCTTCCATATTTATCATATAGTCTTTTTTATCTCTATTAGTAAATTACATATTAATCTTGGTAATGCCTACCGATTTGTACTGACTTATCTATCTATGTAAATATATTATTTTTTATCCAGTATCAGTATCCAGTATCCAGACTTTGGATTACCCTGACTGACTTTGGACTTGCTTGTTTCAGAATTCTATTTATGACCTTCTGCTTACTGAATAAAAGTAAGTAACGAGCTGTGAGCTATTGAGTCCTATGCTGGGAGAAAGGCAGCATACAAACCTAATACGTAAATAAATACTCTGCTTGTTCGAAGTTATCAGTTGTGCCACCCTGACTGAGATAGGGCAGGTGGAGTCTCCCATTTTGAGGTATTTAAAAAGGAGGCTGGATGGCCATCTGTCGAAGGGAGGGCTCTGATTGTGCGTTCCTCCATGGTAGAATGAGTTTGGGCTGGATGGCCCTTGGGGTCTCTTCCAGCTCAAGGATTCTGTGATTCCTCCAAAACTGAAAGACTGAGACTTGCCCAAAGCCACTCCATGGACAAGAGGGGAGTCAGACTCTGGTCTCCCAGAGCCCTAGTCTAGCATTCAAACCACTACATCTCCCTGTGTATGTTTTTGCATGTTTGTTTATCTTTTTGTTGGCTTGGAGCCGAACGTCACCCAAAAATATTTTTCCCCAAATGTGAATTAAAAAACAACAGAGGAACTGGGAGGGTTGGTGGGGGAGGGAGTTCAGATGCCACAAAAGAGTGGTCCAGGGGTACGTGAAGGCCCTGGGTCGAATTTCCCCCATTGCTGCTCTAGATGGACCCGTCTGTCTGTCTGTCTGTCTGTCTGTCTGTCTGTCTGTCTGTCTGTCTGTCTGCCTGCCTGTCTTTAGTGGGGTGGTTGTTATAGAGACGAGGCCTAGCAGCAAGGAAGAGGACAGTGTATTCTCTCAGAAACCCAAACTCTGTATGTTAATAACTCTGAATACAGATTGGATTGGGGAATATGGAGAAAATGTACAGGAGAAAATGGAGAAAATGTAAATGTACAAGGCGGTTTGGGGCGTTACAGACAGAGGATCTCACATCTGTGTATTTCAACTGCATCTAATTCCTTAAGGTAAGGTAATTCCTAAGGTATTTCTAACAAGTATTACCAATGAGAAAATAAAATCTGGGCAATGCCGGGTATATATGCTAGAGCCAGCTTCATCCTTCTCAATGAGCCAAGTAGATTTGTTGCAGCGGCTACCAAGGTCTTTCCAGTCACTGGCCTTTTGTCTCTCCAAGACTCCCTCGGTTACCAGTTGTGCCTTTGACCCCCTCTGTCAAAGGCTCAAACCTGCCACCTGCCATTCTTACGCCCTCTGCAGTTTTTTCCCTCAAAGGAAAGGCCATCCCTCCGGGCAGAAAACGAAGATGGAGGCCGCGACCCCTTTGCTGCCGAGAAGGCAGTGGGGTGGAAACACCCCTCCTCCTTCCCTGCGAAATGTCACGGTGGCCTCTGCGGCAACTCATTTAAGTGCAGCCAAAGGTGCCGCTTTTCTTCAGGGGCCAGGCAACGCTTCCTTAATGGACTCGGAATGGGTGGCGGAAGAAATTGCAGCTCTCGGCACTGCTGTGGGTGGAAGAATGGCTCCTTCGTTTTCATGGAGCAGGAGCTGTGAGAAGAGACTCCAGGAGAGCCAATGCCAGGCACAGCACTTTGGAAAGCGGCTGAGCCCGTGGATGCCGTACGCCGTACATACCCTCCAACTATCCTGCTTCGGCAGGGAGAGACCAGTTAAGCCTCTCTTGTCCCACTTTTTCAGCCTCATTGAAAATGCCCCAGTTTCTGACTTCTCCCACTTTTCCCTTTCTCAAAGGGGGAATCAAAGTTCAAAGTGGCCGTGTGGTTTGCACTCAACAAACTCCATGGGAAGGGATAGGTGGGGTGGAATATTGCCTTTCCCAGAAACGTCTGGCAACAGCAAAATGCCGCAGTATTTCCTAGCTTGCCTGTCCCTCCTCATTAGTAAGTTTTGCCTCTGGTGTCACTTGGCCACATGGGTCCCCGTTTCCACCTGGGATCTGCTACTGGGTGAGCTTGGGCACAACGCTCAGAAACCCCATGATAGGTTTGCTTTAAGGTCTCCATAGGTTGGAAATGACTTGAAGGCACACAACAACAATGTGGTGAGGTATTTTCCTACACGGGGCACCTACGAGTTTCAAATATCTTTTTTTTAAATATTTTTATTGAAATTAAAAAAAACATATAACAAAAAAACAACCATTTACTCACACAATATTTACACAAACTAAAAAGACAAGACATACATTGTAGGTCTACATCCTCCCTACATACTACATCTAACATAAAAAATCCTACGTTACAATACTACTTACATTAATTGCAACTTCCAACAAACATAAAATGCTTCCCCCTTTTCGCTGGATGCAGCTTAAAAATATTTATATAGATCACTATATAACGAGTCAACCTCCGTAAGTCAGAAAGGGAACAAATTATATGTTTGCTTACACAGACTTTTTCTTAATTAGGTATAATTAATATATCCCTTAACGCTCATATTTATCATACACTTTCCATATATCACTTATTAATTTTAATTTTTAATTTTTTTTCCTTTAGCATCCCTAATCTTCCATACATAAACCAATTATTTCAGTTTCTCTGTTCATATTCCAACTCCCGCCACCCTAGTACTCGTGATAACCGTATCTAGGTTAATAAATACTATTTCCATATGTCATATAACATCTTATTTCATAATAGTAAATTGCTATTTAAAATTAAAAACCTGCCATGGCAATTCCCTTCTTTTCCAAAAATTTTGCGAGTGGTTCCCAAGCTTTGTAAAACTTACCATTCGTCTTATTATCCAATCTATAAGTTAATTTATCCATTTGTGCTATTTCTGTTTTTTTCTCTAACCATTCTTCCACCGTGGGGATGTGAAATGATTTCCGATATCTGGCGTAAACCAACCGCTGCCACCATGTCATACTGGAATGGGGATTCCAGCGTTAAACTGGGGTTCATACCAGCCTCCAAGGTTGACTCTCATCCTTGGCAAAGGCTGGCAATTCCCTCAGCGTTATTAAACTTATTATTAAATTATTAAAATTTAACAATATTATTAAATTTTATTACATTATTAAAATTATTATTGCTGCCACCACTCACTGAATTATGAATCACAGGACAGGACAGTGAGACACTGTCCAGAATTAACAATCTCTAAGCTTAAGCATCTTTCCACCTCCCCCTTCTGAGTGAGAGAAGTCCTAGCTAGCGTGTGCCAAAGGCTGCCGTGGGAATGGAGAGAACAGAGGTTTTACAGAAAGTATTTAATCAGGCATGCAAATAAACAACACAATATCACACTTGAGAGGCTCCCCTCTCCCAGGCACGCTTAAGTTACAAGTAGTTGCAAAAACAGATATAAAAGCACAGATACATTCTTAAGATCAGCCAACTTCCAAAATAATAAAAAGCCTGACGCGGCTAACTACTTTACTCTAGTTACTCACAATTAGGTTATAGGCTTCGATGGTCTAAAGGAGACGGGAGGGGCCAGGAGACGAGGCATGGGCCTCCAGCCTGCGACTGGCCCAGATCCCGTCTCTTTCTTGGTTCTTCTCTCTTCTCCTCCTGGCCACATGGTCTCCCAGAAGTTTTATAACTTTTCCCAAGAAGCATCTGGAAACATCCCGAAGATGCCCACCTCTTTTCCTTTCGGTTGGTCAGTGCTCACCCTGTGACCTATGATGCTGACCCACACCAAAATGTAATCTAATCCCAAGACCTCATTAACCCTTGGCTTACCAGAAGAGGGAAGTGTCCCCCTTTTAGCTAAGTCTAGATCAGTGGTTCTCAACCTGTGGGTCCCCAGATGTTCGTGGACTTCAGCTCCCAGAAGCCCTGAGCATTGACCATAGTGGCTGGGGCTTCTGGGAGCTGAAGTCCATGAACATCTGGGGACCCACAGGTTGAGAACCACTGGTCTAGATAATGGGAAGCCCCATTATCACAGCCGCGGCAGTCAGGTGCCACATAAGTCTTTTGGTGCTGAAATCCATTGATCCATCAAAAATACCCAGCAAAAAAAATTCCTGGAGTAAACACAATTTTTTTCTCTAATATTTTTTGTCTATTCGCTCGTATCATGTACCAAAATCTCTTTGCCTTTTCACATCCCCACCACATACGATGGAAAGATCCCATTTGGTCCTTACACTTCCAGCATTTGTTACTCATCTTTTTGTTCGTATTTGCCAATCTGCTGAGAGTAAGGTACCAACGGTAAACCATCTTCAGCACATTTTCTTGGAGGGTATAAGATCTTGAATATACCGTATTACTTTTCCATATTCTTTCCCAATCTCCTCGAAGAATATTATGGTTAAAGTCTTTGGCCCAGGTTATCATACAGTCCTTAATCGTACCTTCTTCCAACTTAAAGGATAGCAACTATCCTTGTCAGAAAATATTCTGTTTTGAAAAGGACTCGACAAGGTTGCCCGTTATCTCCTTCATTATTTGTTTTGGTGTTGGAGGTTTTGTTAAGGCAAATAAGGAACGAAGACTTAATCCAAGGAGTTAAGATTGGAAGAGATCAGTTCAAATATAAAGCGTTCGTAGCTGATGTGGTGATATTTTTAGATGATCCTTTAAAAAAAATGGGGAAAGTTAATGAACTTCTTAAAAACTTTGGTAAAATGACAGGATTTAAAATCAATACAGTTAAAACAAAATTACTTTTGAAGAACGTTAGAGGATCGGAAAAAGAACAGATTGAGAAAAAAACAGGACTCCAATGCGTACAAAGAGTGAAATATTTGGGAATAGAAATGACTAATAATAACACTCATTTGTATAAGAATCATTATCAAAAGATTTGGAATCAAATTCAAAAGAAATTAAATATATGGAAAAAAATTGGATCTTTCACTGATGGGCAGAATCTCAGTGATAAAAACGAGTGTTCTCCCACAAATATTGTTCCTATTTATGATGATACCAGTCGCAGCACCGAAGAAGTGGTTTCAAGATTGTAGAAAAGAGTTTCAAATATCTTGAAGGCGGCACATGAGCAGGTGACGTCTTAGATAATAAAGGTATGACGTTATTATCTATCTAACTTATATATCTTGTCTGTCCAGACAGCCAGCATGGTATTGTGGTTTGAACATTAGACTTTGACTCTGGAGACCAGACTTCAGCTCCCCACTTGGCCACGGAAACCCACCCAGTGGACTTGGGCATGTCACACTCTCTCAGCCTCAGACAGCAGCAATGGCAAAGCCCATTGCCTTCCTCTGAAAAAATCTTGCCAGGAAAGCCCTATGGTAGGGTCACCATCAGTTGGACATGACTTGAAGCCACACAACAACCGTGATCTATCTGTCTGTCTGTCTTTCCCCTGCCTTTTTTCTAGTCTGGGATTCAAGGAAATTTACAGAAATAATTCAAAAAGATTGTCCTAAAAGATGTCCACCATACAAAAGTTAAAAATATAGGCTGGAATCCTCTATCACGGTATATATTGTGTAATTTTACATACACTTACCTACGTAGCAGAAGTGCTAAGAAACTATAAATAATAGGCAACAAGTATTAACCGTAATTTAAATGTAAGGATTAAACAGTTACTTGCTACAGTTTGATTATTATTCGCTGTTTGGAACAAGGGCAGGAACCATTTTTTAGATACTTGTAGTTTTGTTGTCGATTACTTTGGTTTAATATTTGTCACGTTGTTTTCTCTTTTGATACCGTGTTGTTGTGTAGTTTATTGCTTGTATTATTCCATAGTGGTGGTGTTTTCCCTTTTGTTTTTTCACTTAATTAAAAAAAAAAGAGAGAGGGGCTAAGAAATCCTGGCCATTTCCGCACTAGACTGTTATAGCGCTATGATTCCAGTTTCAACATCCTATGGAATCCCAACTGCTGTTGTTTTAAATAAAACTTCTTTGCTCTTGAGATTTGCCATCCATCTTAACTTTCTCACACCAGGAAGGAAATCTCACATGACACAGACCACCTAGGCCGTCTCCGCACTGGACTGTTATAGCGTGATGATTCCACTTGTAACATCCTATGGAATCCTGGGGTTTGCAGTTTCGGGAGGGGCCGGCCGGTCCCTCCCGAAACTGCAAACCCCAGGATTCCATAGGATGTTGAAAGTGGAATCATCGTGCTATAACAGGCTAGTGCGGAAATGGCCCTAGACCTGAGCAGTGTACAGCTTCATAGGACATAACTTTGAATTATGCACAGAAATCAACCAGCAGCCAATGACGTGGCAGCAAAGTCTTCTTTTCTTCCTGCTGTCTTCCACTTTACTGAGCAACTATCATCTTTTCCAGTGAGTCACATCTCCTCAAGATATGCCCAAAATGCTACAGCACATTACGGTGCTAGAAAAGTAAGTCGCGGGTGGGAATCCTGCTGATTACTGATGCTGGCACCACCTCCCGCTGCATAAGGCCTTTGACAAAGTTCCCCATGACATTCTTGCAAAGAAACTAGTAAAATGCGGGCTGGACAGGGCTCCTGTTAGTTGGATTTGTAATTGGTTGACCGACCGAACCCAAAGGGTGATCAGGAATGGCTGCTTTTCATCCTGGAGAGAAGTGACTAGCGGGGTGCCACAGGATTCTGTCCTGGGCCCAGTGCTGTTCAATATCTTCATCAACGACTTGGATGAAGGAATAGAGGGCAGGCTCATCAAATTTGCAGATGACACCAAATTGGGAGGGGTTGCTAATACGCCAGAGGACAGGATCAAAATTCAAAATGACCTGGAGAGATTGGAGAGCTGGGCCAAGGCTAACAAAACGAAATTCAACAGAGAGAAGTGTAAGGTCCTACACTTAGGTAGAAAAAATGGAATACAGAAATATAGGATGGGGGACAAGTGGCTGGATAGCAGTACGTGTGAAAGGGATCTAGGAGTCTTAATAGACCACAAGCTGAACATGAGTCAGCAGTGTGATGCGGCAGCCAAGAAAGCCAATGCAATTCTCGGCTGCATCAACAGGAGTCTGGTGTCTAGATCGAGGGAGGTACTGGTACCACTCTACTCTGCTTTGGTTAGACCTCATCTTGAATCCTGTGTCCAGTTCTGGGCACCCCAATTCAAGAAGGACATGGTCAAGCTGGAGCAAGTCCAAAGAAGGGTGACCAAAATGGTGAGAGGCCTGGAAGCCATGCCCTATGAGGATAGACTTAGAGAGCTGGGTATGTTTAGTCTGCAGAAGAGAAGGTTAAGAGGGGACACAAGAGCCATGTTTAAATATTTGAAGGGATGCCATGTAGAGGAAGGAGAGGGCTTGTTTTCTGCTGCTCCAGAGACCAGGACACGGAGCAATGGATTCAAGCGGCAGGAAAGGAGATTCCGCCTGAAGCTCAGGAGGAACTTCCTGACGGTCAGGGCTGTCCGGCAGTGGAATACGCTGCCTCGGAGTGTAGTGGAGTCTCCTCCTTCCTTGGAGGTTTTTAAGCAGAGGCTGGATGGCCATCTGTCAAAGGGAGTGCTTTGAGGGTGTTCCTGCATGGCAGGGGTTGGACTGGATGGCCCCTGGGGTCTCTTCCAACTCTACATTTCTATGATTCTATGATTCTATGATCAGCATGTCTACGTTTAAGGTTGTTGCAGAAGGAGGAATGCAGCATTGCACACCCCAAAGTCATGAGGGGAGCGAGGGAACACATTGTGAGAGTCTCTCTTGTTGATGCGTTATCCCCTCAGTTTTCTGGAAGGCACAACTTGGAGAAACACTTGCGTTAGCTAGAGAGGAGTGTGAGGGAGAGAATGTGGTGTTTTAGATAAACCAGGGCCTTTTCACACTGCACTGTTATAGCGCTATTATTCCACTTTGAACATCCTTGGGGGAATTCTGGGGTTTGTAGTTTCCTGGGGCCAAAGAGCTCTCTGACTGGGAATTCTAAAGGCCTCTCCCTAAACTGCAAACCCCAGGATTCCACAGGATATTGAAAGTGGAATAATAGCACTATAAGAATGTAGTGTGGAAAGGGCCTAAGCATCAACTATGGAGGTTGAGCCCCCATTCGGTCACGGGAACCCATTGGGTGACCTGGGTCAAGTCACACTGTCTCAGACTCTGAGGAAGGCAAGGGCAACATCCACCCACCCAGAACAAATTCTGCCAAGAGAACCCCATAATAGGCTCACACTGGGGTCAACATAAATCAGAAATGATTTAAAGGCATGCAGCAACAGCTGTCAGGGTATCCCATTCAGATCAAATGCACCATGTTTAACAGATGAAGACAATACATGCGTTTTTTCAAGGCAGTCCCCTCACCCTGAGATTCCTTCCCATTCTATGAGATCTGGCAACCCTAGTTGGTTGTCCACCTCCAGTGTATAAGGAAGCTTTGACACTGATTCCTTTTTTTTTCTATAATTTTTATTGAAAGTTTGTCTCGAAAATGCCCCCCACAAACACCTCCATGCTTAAATCTTGCAGTTGAAATTGCTTATTTCCATTCCATTACAAACATAATTTCCATCGTACAGAGAGAAGAACAGTTACATTAGTTCTTCTTTGACTTCTTATACATTTATATCCTTGTTTTTAATAGTTAATGTGTTTTAGGGGGTTTAGATGGGCTGGTGGGTGGGGAGGATGGGTTATGTTTTAACTGCTTTTAATGTATTTATGTATTGTTGTAGTACCACCTCGATCCGTTGGGAGAGGCGGGATATTATTATTATCATTATCATTATTATTATTATTACTACTACTACTACTACTAGCCAATCCAATACTCGTCTTTCTCAAAGCTCTGGATAGATTTATTCTTCAAAGAAAATGCTAACTTTTCCATCTCTATCATATCCAGAACTTTTAACTTCCATTCTTCGGTATCAGTATTGACACTGATTACAGTTTTTGTGATACGCAGCAAGGCAGATGAATTTCAAGGCATGTGTTTGGAACTGAAATTCATATTCCTGAGAATCTCAAGGAAGTTAATAATAATAATAATAATAATAATAATAATAATAATAATAATAATACAGTTGGCCCTCTCCGTTCTCCAGAATTAGGAGCATATGACCCTCACAAAGGTGGAAAACCCACAAATATCAAAATGTGTGTGTGCGTATGTGTCTGTGGGAAGGGGGCCAAGGCATGGTGAGGAGAACAGGCACTTAGGGTCCAAACCAGGTCAGGGAAAGGAGAGGGAAGGGAGGGTTGGCATTGGCCCTATGTTTCCCTCTCTCTCGCCCATCTCCTTCCTTGGGTGTGGTGTGGGGCACTGGGAGAGGGTTTGTGGTGCTGAGAAATCAGGTTGCGATCTGTCTTTAGCTGGCCAGGCGGTGGCTGATGGGAGAGGAAGAGGAGCAGAGATGGGTTTTTAAAAGGCTGCACAGCCTGATCGCGGCCGCCAAGAAGGAAGGTTCCCCCCTGAAAAGAAGTACTTGAGATCAAGGTGCCAGGAGAAACTCACAAATAATCAAATTGTGAAAGTTAAACTTGCAAACGTGGAGGGCTGACTGTACAAGCTTCTAGTCTTTGTGGCAGCAGGCGTTCTTGGAAACACATGGGCAGTGCCTTCTGAAATGGAAGCCTCACTGAATAAATCTTCTACCCGCTGAGACGATGGGACCTCTGCCCCCGTTATAGCTTTCCGCCTTCCCTTATGGTGAGCCAAAGCAGAGAGGGTTATGCCAAATAACTGATCTTGCAAAAGGCCTTAGTTATTACACATTGTATATTTTTGTCGCTTACTGACTTTTCTTGGTGGGGAATCTTCAGCCTAGAATCTATGGGTTTGTCGATTGCTGATTTTAAGGCACGGTGAGAACAAGTACAATGAAGCTAAATTGCAGACTTGCAGATGGCTGCAGAATTACTGAGTTCCGATCGGTGGACGATGCTTCGGTTCCAGATTTGCCATGGCTACAAGCGGACCCCATGAACTCCATTTTCTTTCCGATCTGACCATTACATCGGTTCCAGTGGTGTGAGTAAACAGCAGGGTTGCCCTTTTCCCAGGCACATAACAAGCAACCTCAGCAGGCGACCGAAGTCTCTTGCAGAACCAAACAGGAGAGGAGAAAATGAGAGTGGAGTTCGGCGCCCCTCAAATAACACTCTTGCCCTTTCCAAAATAGCAGCACTGGTTGGTTCCCTCACATCAGCATCGGAGAGAGGGAACGGGGACCCAAGGCTGTTATTTCAAACACCACTCATCAGGTTTCACAAAGAACTGCAGCCAAGAGGCATCTTTTTCAACCCTCTGGGTATGATTTTTTTCCTGGCAAGGTGAAAATGAGACAACCTCCGCCCGGCGCCTCCATCTGCAAACAATCAGCCAGGCAATTCCATGCCCCAGCTTGCAACTTTCAAGTTGGGAACTGTCCAAGGCCCTGAACTGAACTGCCTCAGATTTATACAACAAAATTCCAAACCCACAAGCAGTGATACCCTTTGGGGGCCAACTCCAAAGCATAAAATACATTATGTGTCAGGTCGGCTGAGCAATCCTTGCCATGTTTGTAGGTAGAGGACTTTGTTATAGTGCCTGTGTGCTTTACTATGTGGGGGGGGGATGATGGGACCCGTTGATGGCTGAGCAAGATGGGAGCACAGAAATGTTATTGTAACACCTGGGATAGATAAGAAGGTAAACCGACATGGCTGCAAAGTCAAGCTGTTTGCAAGCTGAGTGGGAAAAGGGGAGGGGGACAGAATGCCCGGGAAATGGGTAGTTCGGGGCAAACCATCAAATGGGAAGTTAATGTGCTCTAATTTTGAAATGCCACTGTTTATATAGCACTGCAAATCCAATCTTCCTTTAGACTTGGCAACTCCATTAACGTGCTGTTATTTCTTTTACGTTCACGAATAAAGCTTTTGAAACCTCTAAGCTCAGTTTGTCAGACTCAGAGCTACCTTGCAAATCACATTATGCAAGCTTGCAAAGCTTCACTGGCTTCTTCATCAGGCAAAAGATTAAAAATCATAAAGGAAAAGAATGGTGATGATGTTAGAGTCACAGGCCTATATACTGTCTGAGTTGTTTGCCACTTGAGAGGATATTAAAGGATTTCAGTGCAGGCAGAGGCTGCTCCCCCTATGGCCATATGAGGCCCTTATTCTGATGTATAGCTGACCCAGCTATCCCGGAATATATTTTTTCCTGGGTTTCAATATGCCTCAGATGTGTTGTTCTTTCCCATCAAATTGACTTTGACTAATGGCAATCTTATGAATGAAAGATGCCCTGGTCATCTACTGCCCTGTTCACATCTTGTAAATTCAGGGCTATGGTTTCCTTGATTGAATCTGTCCATCCTTAATGCGGTCTTCCTCTTTTCCCATTGCCTTCTACCTTACCAAGCATTATTGTTTTTTCTAGGGAGTCCTGTCTTCTCATGATATGGCCAAAGTAGGACAGCCTCAGTTTAGTCATCTTGGCTTCCGGCAAGAGTTCTGACTTGATTTGCTCTAGGACTCTTTCATTTGTCTTTTTAGCGGTCCAGGGTATCTGCAGAACTCTCCTTCAGCACCACATCCCAGATTTTCCTTCTGTTACAGCAGTGGTTCTCAACCTGCGGGTCCCCAGATGTTTGTGGACTTCAGCTCCCAGAAGCCCTGAGCATTGGCCATAGTGGCTGGGGCTTCTGGGAGCTGAAGTCCACAAACATCTGGGGACCCACAGGTTGAGAACCACTGTGTTACAGTATGTATGGCTATGAAAGCTAGGTGATAGTGAGAAAGATGACAGAAAGAAAATGGGACAGAAGAACTTTTCTCCAGCAGCATGGGCATTTCTGACCTGGGTATTTACTGATGTATCTGTACGCTTGAGAATCTAGTTTTTCATACCTGCCTTTCCATGTCTTAGCCTTATTCTAATTTCTTGCCTGCATTCTGAATTTGGTTAATGCACAGCCAAGGTATTTTTGGTACTGATTAATGGTTGAGCCAAGGTAAGTCAACTTGACTATGGCGATTCTATAGATAAGAGCTATCCTGCTATCGACCGCCCTGCTCAGGTCTAGCAGATTCGGGGATGTGTCTTCCTTGATTGAGTCTACCCATCTGTAATGCGGTCTTCCTCTTTTCCTAGTGCCTTAAATCTTACTAATCATTGTAGTTTTTTCCAGTGAGTCATGTCTTCTCATGATGTGTCTAAAATATGTCACCCTCAGTTTAGTCATTTCAGCTTCTGGGGAGAGGTCAGGCCTCATTTGCTCTAGGACTCATTTATTTGCACCACATTTCAAATGAGTTAATTATTTTCCAGGAAACTCCAGGGGTTCTTCCTCTTTGGGGAGAGAGGTCACAGACCCCCTTGAGCATCTGATGGAAGCCTGAGATTCCCCTAAAAAATATACATAGACTTATATACACACCAGTTTGCATTGACTTATTTTGTTGCATGAGAAATCAGTTTCCTTCTCATAGACTCATTCTTGCTCTGTGCCTTCAATTCGTTTCTGACTTGCGGTGACCCTAAGGCAAAGCTATCGTGGCTTTTTTGGAGCTGAGAGTGCGTAATGCAACCAAGGACACCCAGTGAATTTCCCTGGCCAAGCAGGGAATCGAACATTGAACTCCAGGATTGTAGTCCAACTCTCAAGCCTCTGGCTCTCTCTCTCATAGACTTCCTGGAATTTTAAAGGACATGCAATGAACGCTTGGAAGGGGTAAGCACGTCCCTTTGATTTTTTAAAATTCATTTTTACCCTGAGTTCATGGAACCCCAGAAGCCTAGGGGCCCAGTGCTGAGATTCTACATGTCACGGCTGTCATTTTTCGTTGCTATCTGCTGTTAAGTTGACTTTGACTTATGGTGAGCCCTCCAAGAGACCCGTGACCTTGCTTGAGGTTTCCAAGCTTGGGGGCAGCAGTGACTTCCTTAATGAAGCCAGTTGGTTTGTAATATAAGCCATTTCTGCCCTAGACTTTTATAGTGCTCTTATTCCACTTTCAACATCTTGTGGAATCTTAGGGTTTGCAGTTTAGGGAGGGGCCTTTACAATTCTCAGCCAGGGAGCTCTTTGGCCTCAGGAAACTACAAACCCAGAATTCCACAGGATGCTGAAAGTAGAATAATAGCACTAGAACAATATAGGGCAGAAATTACCTTAGTTATATACAGTCTTCCCTCCACATTCTCTAGGGTTAGGGGCACAAGACCCTCATGAAAGTGGAAAAACCGTGAATAACTCTAGGCCTTCCCAAAGCGTAATTAACATACAAAAAAGTATGATCACCATATTCAGCCCACCGTGGATTCCTTTGAGGCATCAGGGTTCCTTCACAAGGCAGAAGTGGGGGGCTGGTGGGGCTTCAGGCCACCTCCAATGCAGCCCCACACCGTTTTTAAGAGGGACTTACAAGCCTCGTTTGCAGTTTCTCAGTCTCACGTGGCTTACAGTCCCAATTAAAAATGGCGTAGGGAGGCAGCAGAGGTGACAGCTAATAATTTGTGAATAATCAAATCCACAAAACGGAGACCTGCAAATGTGGAGAGCTGACAGTATACATTACTAAGGAGCTGGTATCAAATATTAGCACACTTGTTTTTCTACAATGAATAATTCCACCAAACTTTGGGAAGTTCAAAGGTTTTTTTCCCAAGGCCTTGTTCTTGCCTTGAGATTCCTTCTCTGCCTCATTCTGAGGATCAGAGCAAAGAGTCCAGGTCATGAGAGCTGGCAAGCCCAGCCTGGAGACCCAGGAAGCCTTGGGGGAGGCTGATCTAAGGTGTGACTACAGCTTGGAAAAGTTACATTTTTGGACTGCAACGTCCAGATTCCCACAATGTCTGAGGGAGACTCTGAGGAGTTGTAGCTGAAAGAGAAACCTTTCAAGGATGTCTTTATAGCACTCTGTGAATCACACCCCACCCACAGAGACACTTTTCAGCTTGACAAGGGCTGAGTAACGGTTTGGGTTTCCTTGGCCCACAGTAGGAAAGAGAGAATGAGAATATAGGACTTCATCCTACATCCACACTTCAGATACAGTGTAGAATTCAGTCTCAGACGGAGCAGAACTGGGAAATCGGCAGGAAAAGAAGCAAGGGCCTTTATCATACGATAGTGTTGTTGCATGATTGCAATGGCTTAGTTCTATACAATCATGGAATCCTAGTTTGAAGAGACCTCCAGTCCAATCCCATTCTGCCATGCAAGAAGACATAATCCAAGCATTTCTGACAGACAGCTGTCCAGCCTCTTGTTGAAAAACCTCCAAAGAAGAAGGAGACTCTACCACACTCCCAGGCAGCAGCAAATTCCACTGTAGATCTGCTCTTGCTGTCAGGAAGTTCTTCCTAATGTTTAGATGGAATCTCTTTTCCTGAAGTTTGAAGCCATTCCTCCGTGTCCTAGTCTCTGGGGCAACAGAAAACAGACTTGCTCCATCCTCCATATGATATGGAATTGCTCCCAGAACACTGCTGGAACCACAACTGTTTACTTTTTCCAGAGGCAAAACCTCTGAGAGAAGAAATCTTGAAATACTAGTGGTCATGATACTTGCTGTTATTGTTCTTATTGAACCACTGATGGTCCAGAATTCTAGTCAGTAGTATCTGGTAAACTGTGAAACTGAGAATAACAGTAATGATGGCTCTCGGCTCACTTCAGCAGCTATGCCACCAACAATAAGGGGAGAAAAGGCTGGCGGGTGCCCCCTCCAGACGTTCCAGTTTGGTTCATCCCAGGAGCTATGCGCCGCTGGCTGGCTCATACCAAAAGGGAAAGGCAGGCGGAGGGGGTAGAATATTGGTAAACTGTGCAGACAGGTTCCTTTTGATTTGGGGACATTATAGCAGTGCCCCTAAAAAAGTGCTGGCCGTGATAGAGCGCCCCCACTGGGCTCCCTAGCTATGCCACAGCTTAGGCTTGTGTCTAAGGACAGTACAAATCAGGATTCAAAGTGACACAGTGGGGTTCAGCAAGAAAAAATATTCATAGAATCATAGAATAATAGAGTTGGAAGAGACTCCAGGGGCCATCCAGTCCAACCTCCTGCAATGCCGGAACACTCATCAAAGCATTCCCAACAGATGGCCAGCCAGCCTCTGCTTAAAAACCTCCAAGGGAGGAGACTCCACCACATTCCATCGAGGCAGCAGCAGATTCCACTGCGGAACAGCTCTGACCATCGGTAAGTTCTTCCTGAGGTTCAGGTGGAATCTCCTTTCCTGCAGCTTGAATCCATTGCTCCGTGTCCTAGTCTCTGGAGCGGCAGAGAACAAGCCTGCTCCCTCCTCAACATGACATCCCGTCAAATATTTAAACATGGCTATCATGTCCCCCCTTAACCTTCTCTTCTGCAGACTAAACATCCCCAGCTCCCTAAGGCGTTCTTCATAGGACTTCATGGCTTGCAGACCCTTCACCATTTTGGTCGCCCTCCCCTGGACACGTTCCAGCTTGTCCATATCCTTCTCGAATTGAGGTGCCCAGAACCAGACACAGTATTCCAAATGAGGCCTAACCAATGCAGAATAGAGTGGTACCATTATCTCCCTCGATCTAGACACCATACTCCTATGGATGCAACCAAGAATCACGTTGGCTTTCTTGGCTGCCGCATCACACTGCTGACTCGTGTTCAGCTTGTGATCTACCAAGACTCCTAGATCCCTTTCACATGTACTGCTATCCAGCCATGTGTCCCCCATCCTATATTTGTGCCTTCCATTTTCTCTGCCTAAGTGTACGCCCTTACATTCGTCTTTGTTGAAATTGTGTCTGGCTGCTCAAAACTGAGGGTTCTTATACCCAATATTTACCTAAAGCACGTCTCTGAAAGCTGGCCATCTGATCTCTGTTTAAAAACCTCCAGTGAAAGACGGGCCACCTGAAGTAGCCTCCTCCACTGTTGAAGGTAACCATCAGGAAGTTCCTTTTCATTTTTGGCTTTGGGGACTTCACTTAAGAAGTCTCTCTGTCCTTCAGTTAAGAAGTCCTGCACTCTGAGCTTACCTACAGAATAAACCTGTCTCTAGTGATCCCAGGCTCACACAATCGTCATCGTCCCATCTGTACTTTACCCCCACAACAACAGCCTTGTGAGGAAGGCCAGGCTGAGAAGCACCCAGTGAGTTTCACACCTGAGGGAGGACATGATCCTGCATATCCCTAGTCCCAGTCCTTAACCATGGTGATTCAGGGACAACTTTCAAAAAAAAAAAAAAAAAACCTCCAAAGAAGGAGACTCCACCACACTCTGTGGCAGCACATTCCACTGCCGGACAGCCCTGACCATCAGGAAATTCCTCCTGAGGTTCAGGCGGAATCTCCCCTCCTGCAGCTTGTATCCATTGCTCCTTGTCCTGGTCTCAAGAGCAGGAGAAAACAAGCCCACTCCCTCCTCGACATGACTTCCCTTCAAATATTTAAACATGGCTATCATGTCCCCTCTCAACCTTCTCTTCTGCAGACTAAACATACCCAGCTCTCTAAGTCTGTCCTCATAGGGCATGGCTTCCAGGCCCCTCACCATTTTGGTTGCCCTCCTCTGGACCTGCTCCAGCTTATCCATATCCTTCTTGAATTGGGGTGCCCAGAACTGGACACAGTATTCAAGATGAGGTCTAACCAATGCAGAATAAAGTGGTACCAATACCTCCCTCGATCTAGACACCATACTCCTATTGATGCAACCAAGAATTGCGTTGGCCTTCTTGGCTGCCACATCACACTGCTGACTCATGTTCAGCTTGTGGTCTATGAAGACTCCTAGATCCCTTTCACACGTACTGTTAGCCAGCCACGTGTCCCCCATCCTATATTTCTGCATACCATTTTTTCTGCCTAAGCGTAGGACCTTACATTTCTCTCTGTTGAAATTCATTTTGTTAGCCTTGGCCCAGCTCTCCAATCTGTCCAGGTCCTTTTGAATTTTGATCCTGTCATCAGGCGTATTAGCAACCCCTCCCAATTTGGTGTCATCTGCAAATTTGATCAGCGTGCCCTCTATTCCTTCATCCAAGTCATTAATGAAGATATTGAACAGCACCGGGCCCAGGACAGAACCCTGTGGCACCCCGCTAGTCACTTCTCTCCAGGATGAGAATCTGCCATTCAAAAGGAATCAGGTAAGTTCAGGTCAGGCGATTATTACTCGCCACAGTTAAACGGAGCCTCCATGTTTAAAGGCAGCGTACCCCTAAATATCAGATGTCAGAGAGGATCAAGAGCGGAAGGCTTTCACCCTCATGTGGTGCATGGGAACCTCCAGGAGCATCCAGCTGGCTATTGATAGGATCAGGATTTTGGACTAGACCCCGTATGGTCCTTCTTCCATTTAATAAAAATTAAATCTAAGTTTGAAAGTCTAAATGAATTAAAAGTTTAATTTAAATTTAAACAACAATTATGTTATTATGCTGCTTTTTAAAATGCATTAATATGTACTATTCTATTTTATTATCATTTTATTATTGTTGCTGTTGTTGTTATGATACGACTAGCATATTTACCCAGCATTGCCCAGGATTTTATTTTCCTCTTAAGAACTCAGCAAACTGTCTTCTCAAGTACCTATAACTTTTCCCCATATTTCCCAATCCAATCTGTATTCAGAGTTGTCAACAGAGGTTGGGTTCCTGAGGGAACACACTGTCCTCCTCCCCACTGCTAGGCCTCGTCTCCATAGCAACCGGCCTATTCCAGTACCTGTAACTTTTCCCCATATCTCCCAATGCAATCTGTATTCAGAGTTGTTAACATAACAGAGGTTTGGTTTCCGAAGGAATGCATTGCCCTTCTTCTTGCTGCTAGGCCTCGTCTCCATAGCAACCGGCCTATTCCAGCACCTGTAACTTTTCCCCATATTTCCCAATGCAATCTGTATTCAGAGGTGTTAACATAACAGAGGTTTGGTTTCTGAGGGAATACATTGCCCTTCTTCTTGCTGCTAGGCCTCATCTCCATAGCAACCTGCCCGAGACCCAAGAGCTCTCTGCCTGAGTATTCTAAAGGCCCCTCCCAACCCCAGGATTCCACAGAATCTTCACAGCCAGCCAATCCTATGAGGTCTTCTCACCTCACACGGCCAATCGCATGAGGTCTTCGCCTGCCTGACGCAGACAAACAGACAAGCTCACAAACAAACTTTGACTTTCATATAGCAGATTATTGTTGTTACTGTTTTGTTATTATTTTAGATTAAATCAAATTGGATCCAGATTTAAACTTAAAATATATTAATTAATTTTAACTAAAAATTAAAAACCAAGACCACTCCAGTTGGGATTATCAACAGGATTCAGGCTGGTACCCCTCATTAACGTAATAGGGTTTGCTTGTGAGCAGAACTACACAAAATTGCACAAAAATTGCTGTGGCTAATCTTGTATGCACAATGCTCTCTCCAAAAACAGAACAATGACGTTCTGTTCTGCTTTCGTTCCACTATAGAATAAAAAAAATAATAATCCAGGTACTTTGGAACCCCTGAACCAACAATTCTGAGAATTCTGAAAGCTCATTAAATCAATGTAAAGAATGCAAAATACAGGGACGTATTTCTAAAGGGAAAGCGACAAGGAGTGCACAATGCGCTCTTGTCCGCTCTCTCTCGTACACACACACACACATTCTGCAGCTGGCACTATGGAATGAGCAGACTTCATTAGAAAAGAGAATTCAGTCAACATCTGCTACCTTGAGATAAGAGTTGCCGTACATCCTTCCCTATTTTCCGTGGACTGATCGTTCACTTTATCTGACAAGTGGGGGGGGGAGAACCGGAGGGGGAGATCTTTCCTGGGGGTGGAGGGCTTGGTGGAAACAAACTTCCCCAGTTATCATTGGAGCTTTTTGAAGAGCTGTGAGCGAAAAGCCATGGGCTGACTCTTTAGATTAAGAGAAGCAAATGCACATTTCTCTCTCCTTAAAGACATGCACGGAGAAAACTTCAATTGTGTCCTAAACCACATCTAGCATCTTTCTTCTGTCAGATAATGTTTGAATTAAGCTGCCTGGGCAAATAGAGATTCCACACTCCCCTGGCTCTCCTGAGTCACTGAGACCAAAAATTCATGGGCCAAGATCTTCCGTCACAGTCTGTGTCCCGCAACTTTATGAATCCTTAGCTACCTTGCAGAAATACAACAAAACTCTGTTGGTGGATTGTGAAGATGTACATGTGGGCACCATCCAAGGGGGTCCAAAGTGCACTTCTGGTACATGCTGGACACTTTGTTATGCTCTGACGCTTCTTAGCCAGTGTCCAAATGTGCACTGGGGGACCCCAGTGAACAGCAGTGCCCACTGCACATCAGTCACTCCACTTATTACCAGCCCTCCTATGAGATACACACTTTTCATAAATTGGACTTATTAATGACTGGAGAACATGATCAAGGTCACACTGACCAGAGATGTGTTCGGGCTCATGATGTTGGAAAGGTCCAGACAGGATTATGCGGAAAACCTTGATACTGAAAAGTTTGTGGTAATCCCTTCACCACTTCAGGCTCTTTCCATTTTAGAACACAATGGAAGATGAACTGTCCAGATAAAGCAATCAGAGACCATCCCTCAGTCTTACTCTACAGAGATTTTTCCTATACATTCTACCTGACTGAACATTAAGAGATGGTCATGAGTCCCATCAATGTTTTGTCACTCCAGAGTTAAGCAATCAGCCCATTCTGGGCCCCTTGTCAGTCCCAAGGGAAAGCCATTATGTCTGTCATGCCCTGCTCCCAGAACATGGACTCTGACTCAGAGTCTGAAACAGGGGACATGCCAGAGGCTGAAACAGGGGGCATGCCAGGACCTGCTGTACAGGAAGAGGTTACAGTGCCACAAACAGAACAGGGGGCTTGCCAGCTCTAGCAGAGAGCCGTGCCCCTTCAGACACAGAAGATAACTTACCAGTACCTACCTTTTCTGAGCCAGACAACAAAGAGAGAGTCTACATCGATCTCAGAGAATACATAACTGGCAACAATTACTCAGGCAACAGCTGTGCTAGGCAGCTGACCTATATAGCGGCTGCCCTTCCCCTCCAGGAGTTGTCAGAGCTTATCTGACCTCTCTGTTTGCTGGATGCCTTGCTGAACTCTGTGCCTGACTCTGGATTACCCTGACTGACTTTGGACTTGCTTGCCTTCAAATTCTGTTGGATTTTATTTTTGACCTTGTGCTTACTGAATAAAAGTAAGTAACATGCCGGGAGCTACTCAGTTTGTCTTGTTTGAATTATCAGCTGTGCTGCTGAGACTGAGGCCATTTCTGCAGTAGACTGTTATAATGCTATTATTCCACTTTCAACATCCTATGGAATCCTTTGAGGCCCCTCCCTAAACTTTAAACCCCAAGATTCCATAGGATGTTGAAAGTGGAATAATAGCATTATAACAATCTAGTGCAGAAATGGCCTGGGATAGGACAATGGCTTTCTCAATGCACCCATTCAGGGTGCAGAATAAAAACCTTAGCTTCAACCCCAGCTATTTGTAGTAGGTAGTAGGTAGTATGTCCAGACTTTTGTTCTACTATGCTACCCTCGGATGCTGCGTGAGCCCCTCCTCTGCAATTTCTTTCTTCAAGATTGGTAACTATCACCTTTTCCACCCGATCTCTTTTTGTCCAACCCTTCTTGCCTTACCTTCCAATAGCCCCATGAGCTTCTTAAGATTTCTTGTATGTTTGTTAATTCTAAATAAAACACTCTGCTTAAGCCTTTAACTGGAGCCCTCTCTACAGTTAGTACTGGTATAAATAAGTTGAAAGATCCTACCCTTACCCTCCTCTCTCAGGCCTCCTATGAGCCATATTTCCTCCAAATTCTCAGGAGATGGTATCATTGCAGATAGACCCCAATTTAGGGAGGGCCCTCCCTAAACTGCAAAGCCCAGGATTCCATAGGATGTTGAAATTGGAATAATAGCACTATAACAGTTTAGTGTGGAAGTGGCCTAGAACTGGGGAGATTCAGGTTCAAATCCCAGATTGGCAGTGAGTTAGAGATGTGTGAGGAATCCAATTCCAGTCTGGGATTCAAGTAGTTTTTCTCAGTGCCCAGCTCCTGCACTGTCCACAGACTGGATGCAATTTCTGCTCCTGAACCCTCACTCTGATGGACAACTGCAGGTGCATTTGCAAAATAATCCACCATAGATTTTCTAGTACTTGTAGAAAAGGAAGGAAGATGTAGGCTTAACAGATGTGCTTACCTCCACTCACAGAATTCCCCGACTGGATGGTCTCCAGTTGGTTAGCTATAATCCATATAGCCTACCTCACAGGATTGATGTGTAGACAAAATGGGTGCAGGAGAAGAATCATCAAATGCTGGCTTGAGCTCATTGGGATATATAAATGAATAGAATCTGGTAAAAAGAGCAGTAAAGTTGTCTGGTTTTTTAAAAAAATAAACCATTGCTATTTTTAGAGGACCCACACTGTCCCCGGCTGATCTTCCTGACTTGCTATGGCTTTGTGATTCAACTGCCATTGCCCCCAATCCATTCTCCTCCTACTGGGTCAGCACAGTTGCCGGGATCTTCTGTGGGAGGTCAGTCTGGGTTTTCTGTCTGCGTTAACCGCAGCCAGGGTGCAAAGGTGCTGTACCCCAACCCGGGATGAATAAAAGAAAGTCACAGGAGGTGTGTAAAGGTCTCCCATCAAACAGATCCCGGGCACCATTGCATAGAATTATGCAGGCTTTTCCAAGAAGCAAGGCATGTACTTGACCCTGGGAAGCGATGCTTTCTGAACTCACCTCAGTAGCATCTGCAAAATAGAAGGGGAATATAAAATGACAGGTTCAGCCTGCATTTCAAAGAGATTGCTTACTAAGAAGCGCATCGAAGGTGCACAGAGAGGACCGTGAGAGCACGGTTTCACTTTCAGGACACGCTCTGCCTCACTTCTGCAACACACTGCAGCAGAGTAGGATTCTGCCATGCCCATCCCCAAGGCAATCACACAGCCTCTCCAAAAAAAAAATCAGCAACAACAACAAACAACTTTTTATTTCTTATCTTCCTCTCCACAGGGCTTGAGGCAGGGTACAATATAGGCCATTTCCACACTAGCCTGTTATAGCGCGATGATTCCACTTGCAACATCCTCTGGAATCCTGAGGTTTGCAGTTTAGGGAGGAGCCTTTGAGGATGGCCTTTGAGACCCCTCCCTAAACTGCAAACCCCAGGATTCCAGAGGATGTTGAAAGAGGAATCATAGTGCTGTAACAGGATAGTGCAGAAATGGACATAGATTAAAATACAGTGTTTAATTAAAAACACATGAACCCATTTAACAAATAAATCTAGATTAAAACATAGCCATTGCACATTAAAATCATCTCTACATAAATCAAGAATAAATCAATTTGAAATTCTTATTTAAAAATAGACTGGATAGGCCTGCCAGAAGAGATAGGTCTTTAGTACTTTTCTGAATTTGGACAGCTTATCTTGCTGTCCGTTCTCTTCCGGCAGGTCATTCCACAGTCTCGGGGCGGTCGATGAAAAGAGCCTCCGGGTGACCATTGCCAGTCTAGTTTTAGGTAGTTTGAGTGAATGGACCTCAGAGGATCTGAGTGTACGGGGTGGCTTGTATGGGAGGAGGCGATCCTGCAAGTAACTTGGACCCCAACCATGTTGGGCTTTAGAGGTCATAACCAATATTTCTTGCTTTGCCCAGATACTAACTGCAGCCATTGGAGTGATGTTAATATCAGTGTGCTATGCTCACTCCTCACTGTACCTGTGATCAATCTGTAATCAATCTGGCTGCCATATTTTGGACCAGCTGGAGTTTCCAAACCTGATAGAAAGGTAGCCCAATGCACAGTGCATTGCAGAAGTCCAACCTTGAGGTTACCAGTGCATGCACTATCATCTTGAGGTCATCCATTTCAAGGAAAGTTTCTAGATGAAGGTATCTGGATCTTTCCCAGAGTTACTAGACAAAAGCTGAGGGCTTACATCATGAATGGATACCATAAATCTCTGCATGTTCCACACAATTTAAAAGTACCTTGATAAACTGAGGAGCTGAGCTGAAACGAATACAATAAAATTCAACAGAGACAAATGCAAGAATTCTGCACCTAGGTCACAAAAAGAGGCAGGCAGGCACAGCTGTATATTTTAGCCTGAAACAGCCATAGATTCCTAGTTGAGGGAAGTAATATTCCCACTTTATTCTGTGCTAGCTGAGCCTCATCTGGAGTCCTGCATTCAATTCTGGATGCCTCATTTTAAGAACAATATAGACAAGCAGGAGCGGGTTCAGAGAAAATGAGGGCAATAAGAGGGATGGAAAACAAAACCAATCAGGAAAAGTCGAGGGAGCTGGACTTGTTCAGCTTGGTGAAGAGAAGACTTGGGGAGGGGGGACATGATAAATATCTCAAGGGTTGTCACAGAGAGAATGGGGCAGGCTTGTTCTCTGCTGCCCCAGAGGGCAGGACCAGGTGCAATGGTTTGAAATTACAGGAGTGTAGATTTCAACTGAACATGAGAAGAACCTTCTTGCCAGTAAGAGCAGTCTGGCAATGGAAACAACTGCCTAGAGAGGTGGTAGGGTCTCCTTCCTTGGACACCTTCCGAAGAGGCAGGACAGCTACCTGGTAGGGATGCTCCAGCTGGACTTCTTACATTGGGCAGGAGGTTGGACTCAGTAGCCTATGGGGACCCTTCCCATTCTAGGATTCTATGACTGTATATAGAGTTATGCATCGGTTGTGCTATACAGTCCTTGTGTTGAATGGCAGCACTGAGGAACCAAATATGTTGTTGCTGTTGTTGTATTCGTTTGGGACTTAAAGCAGCTTACAACAAATTAAAAAACATATTGTTAAGAAATCAGAAGATGAAATGAACAGAAGTGAAAATGACACGTGCAACCCATTGTACCCTCATGTGCCTCCACACTTGCATTAACAAGGGAGGGTCCCACTCCCCATGTCCCACCTCTGAGGGAGGGATGTGTTTTTTGGGGACATCAGTGTTATAAATCATCCACCATCTTGGACATGGGTGTGGTTTTGCTTATTAACTGGAGGGATTGCCATAACGAACACCCGGAATTCAAAATATGACTCCATGGCTAGAATCGTGTTGCTTGGTCCAAACAGAACAAAAAAAATAAATAAATCACTGAGTTATTTTCTGCTTCCGGTCAGTGTGTGGATAAAGGTTTCCGGAGCCTAAATAGTCCTCTGCCTTGACCATTGCTCTGAACCAAAGATATCCAGTGGCTCCCATGTTGATGGAGTGGAGAATCTATGCCAGGTTTGAGTTTTCATTTAGAATCCTGCGGATGTCCTACACCTGTGAAAGGTCCCTTCTGCTCATGATTGTACTCTTTTTTTTTGGCTGTTGTGCAAACAGACACGGTCAGTTCCTGGGTACGGTAAGCGGAATTCCACAAGCATAACCATTTCGCATGGGCCTGATTGTATGGTTAGTCCCACATTTCCACACTAGCCTGTTATAGCGCGATGATTCCACTTTCAACATCCTCTGGAATCCTGGGGTTTGCAGTTTCGGGAGCGGCCGGTCGGCCCTCCCGAAACTGCAAACCCCAGGATTCCAGAGGATGTTGAAAGTGGAATCATCGCGCTATAGCAGGCTAGTGCGGAAATAGCCTTAGATGGGAGCTATTGAATCAATGGGATTTACCTATGAACTGCATTGGTTTACCTGTGACCCACCTGTTGACAATTGAATGAATGGGTCTTTTCTAGTTGGGACTCACCAACGGGATTCCAGTCATGGAGCTGCTCATTCTTGGATGATGCCAAACTCTTCACCTGTACCACTTGTTTCCCCGGCGTTACACAAAAAGCCCCCGTGCCTTATTTCCCACAGCGCAGTGGGGCCGTAAGCAGGCACACCAGCAGAAACACAGCTGGTTGCGCTATCCTGGCGATCCACAGAAGGGTAATGTGTTACTGCAGCAGTACAGGTTTACACTGCATGTCAGCAGCATCATTAAATTCTATAGTGGCATCCATTTACAAGGTGCTTTACAAGTGAAACGACCAAAAACAGCGGGTCTTGCAAAAGAAGTAGAGTCTAAAATGTATGTACAATATGCATACACATAAACACACACACGGAAGGAAGGAAGGAATAATAAAACTATAACACCAGACAATACCATTGTAAAACAAATTATCCAGACAGAATACAATATAACATAATGCAAAATGGCAGATAGACATAATCAAAATGTAGCGGATTATAAAACAATATACAATATAGGTCCTTTCCGCATGGAGCGAGGGAATCGCCCCGTGCTGCTACTTACCGGATCTTCAGGCTCCCCGGTCTGGTCCAGGCTGCTCCGGAGCAGTGTGTGGTCATAGATCCGCACTACTCCGGCCTCCAAAATGGCAGCTTCCAGTTGGTCGTGGGTCTCGACCAACTAGTGAAGCTCGCCAGCCTAAAGCCCGCACTCGGCAGATGCGAGCCTGTGAATCTGCATCAGAGAGCAGGCGCGCAGTGGCGCACTCCGGGCTTTTGAAAGATCGGAAAAATCAGGTCTTTCAAAAGCACGCTGAAGGACCACTTGGGGTCGTTCCGGAGCAGACTGAGGTTCGGATCTACAGTAAGTGTCCAGACCCAGTCCGCTCTAAGGTACAGACGTCCTCCATGGAGGACCCACTGCACCGTTTTTATTACCCCGTGCGGAAATGGCCATAGTCTCTCAGCCCAGAATTTAAAGATGCTATGCAAGCCTCTGAACTGGTGCGGGAAGATTAGGGTTGAAGACTTTGGATAAAGTTCAGACTAAAACCCAGAACAGATTCATGTGCACACATCAATGTGAAAGCCTCCAGCTGCGACTGCTGATATCTATATTTTTCCATACTGGGCTGCCTTTTAATGAGTCAGAGAGAAAAGGGGAGAGCTGGCAGGGAGAGAGGGGAAGGGAGGAGGAAATGACTTCCGTCCCCCAGCTCTGGTCATGGATGCCTCACAATGGCTTCTGTTTACTACTGGGAAATATTTCTGGCCACAGGAGGAAAGATTAAAGTGAAGGTAGTGAACGAGGATGCTGGCATGGGGGGAGTTAATTGGGGAGCGTGAGCATGACTCAGCCAACACAATGCCGCAAAGCCCACGCAAACACACACACACACACCAACTGCCTCAGAGGGCAGAGGGGAGGGTCCCAAGTCCTCCTTCCTGGGAGAAATTTGGAAAGGAGCAGCAGAAAGAAGTGGGATGCATGTGTGTGTGTGTGTGTGCCTGTTGTACCAGAGACACAGAAAGGACTTTGTTTTAACTCTGTGGCTTCTTTCTTGTTATGCTCCACAATGAATTAGCCTGGGAAGGAAAAGAAAGGAGGAGAAGGAAGAGAGAAAGTGATTTTCTCCACCTCACCATTCCGCCCACCACACTTTGGCATCCCTTCACACACACACACACACACACTTGCCAGCCCAAGGAAGCTTGATATCCAGCCATGGGGAATTAGATTGTCAACTAGGGATTGTCCGGACGTAATATGTTTTCCACCGTCAATGGCCCTTACTGCACCATGGTACCATCCCAGCAGAGGGACACATTGCTGCTGGTCCACAACGTGTGCCATCACATGACATTAGCCATTTCCGTACTGGACTGTTACAGCGCAATGTTTCCACTTTCAACCTCCTATGGAATCCTGGGGTTTGCAGTTTCGGGAGGGGCCACCTGGCCCCTCCCGAAACTGCAAACCCCAGGATCCCGTAAGAGGTTGAAAGTGGAAACATCACACTATAAGAGTCTAGCGCAGAAATGGCCATTGTTGTAGTCCCATTGCTGTCACATCCCCAGCTGTCGCGATAGCACTGTAAACCATTACTGGGGAAAATCCAGTAACGGCCTCCCTTCGTGCAACGAGGGCAGAAGCATGTAATATTGCTTCCTTCCGCAATACAGCCCAAGGAGAAGCCAGCTTTACTGAGGAAAGAAGGGGTGTGTCTTGAACACTGCCCATCCACCGGCAGCCAACCATTGCCAGGGTTGGATTGGGGCCCAAATGCTCCCCTGTTACCGTGTTTACCGGGGGTCCCGGGAGGGACACCTAAATAACCAAACAATGAAACACAATTTTGGGGAAAAGTAGCTGGAGCACTCACTTAAGCTAGCGAGAGGCAGGGTAACTTAGCAGGATCTTGCAGCCCAGTGTCTACGGGGTCAGGTCAGTCAAGCAGCCAGACGGGTTTAAAGTAATCAAATGTGGTTTTATTGCATACAAACAAATATTAAAGACACCACAGTCACACAGCTAACTAAGAAATTAGAGACTGAATTAAGGATAGAGACTTTCAGGGAAAATGGGTGATACAACACCTGTCTCATCGTCCTGGACCTCGGGAGAGAAGGCGGGGGGTGCGGAGAAGAAGCTCAGCTCGATTAGCTGAGGGGAGCTCGCCAAACAATGCAGCAGCAAGATGAGATGACACTCAGGAGCAATCCGAGGAAGGTCTCGGAATCGGGGTTTTTATAGGGTGAATTGGGACTGCTGGCTATGCCTTACTCAAGGAAAACAATGAGCTTTGGGCGCGAGACAATGTCTCGGAAAGGTCACAACTTTGCGTGATGGAATCAGAGCCGAATCAGCAATAGCGTGGCCAGTATGCAGATGCGCAGCGCTTACCAGTGGACAGCACAACCTTTGTCCAGTAGCCTGCTCGGGGCAGGAAGCCTTTGTTAGTATCGCGCATATGTAAGGAGGTGTTTGCCGGAGAGGTCCCTGAAGCGACGAACCGGCTGTGTCTGGCCTGCCTGGGTGGGGAATGGAATGTCCAGCAGTTATCGGCCGTGCCTGTTTGCGTGCTTGTCCGGTGGCCTCGCAAACATGTGGAGCAGGGTGGTGGAAGAAAACCAAATGGTTTGATATCAAAATGATATCTTAGGGGTGTCCCCAGGGAGGTCTAAACTGCAGTAATACCCCACTGCGCCAGTTGGCTGCTGGCGGATGCCATTGCTGGGATCACGACAGGACAAAGCGGGATCGTGGCATAGTGCAATAAGGGCCTAAGTCATTTAGAAAGATGGATGCGGTGTAGTGATTTGGATTTTGGACTAGGACGCCAGAGTTTGTTGTGGTTGTTCCGCCTTCAAGTCCTTTCCAACTTACGGAGACCCTAGGCAAACATATCACTGGGTTTTCTTGGCAAGATTCATTCAGAGGGATTTGCCTTTGCCTTTCTCTGAGACTGAGAGAATGTGACTTGCCCAAGATCACCAGTGGCTTTCTTCAGCAGAATGGGGAACCAAACCCTGCTTTCCGGGGTCATAGTCCGACAGTCAAACCATTACACACTCCTGGAGACCAGGACTGAAATCCCTGCTTGGCCATGGAAATCCATTGGGTGATCTTGGGCAAGTCACACTCTCCCAGCCTAAAAAAAGGCAATGAAAACCCTCCTTTGAAGAAATCTTGCCAAGAAAGCCCTGTGATAGCTTCACCTCAGGGTCATCATAAGTCCAAAAATGACACACAGCAGCAGCAACAACAACAGCAGTAACAAAACTTTGATTCCACTTTAACTGCCATGGCTGCGCCCTACACAATCCTGGGATTTGTAGCTTGATGAGGCACTAGATCTCTCTGGCTGAGGATTCTAACGTTTTGTTGTTGTTGTGTTGTTGTTTGCCTTCAAGTGATTCCCAGCTTATGGCGACCCCGGGGCAAAACTATCACAGGGGTTTCTGGGGTCGAGAGAGTGTGACTTGCCCAAGGTCAGCCCATGAGTTTCCATGGCTGAGTGGGAAACTGAATCCTGCTCTCTACGGTCATCGTCCAGCACTCAAATCACTAACCCACATTGGCTTATCTCGAATTCTAAGTTCTAAATTCTACAATTGCACAGGATGTTATGGTCGTTAAAGCAGAATCATAGCACTGTAATTGCATAGTGCGAAAGGGCCCAAGTCCTTCTTCATCTCCCACTGTGTGCTCCTCCTCCATCACTCGTTCCTGTTTTGGGACAAAAAAGAACTCATCACAAAACATTTTCCCGTTCTGTTTTCCTCTCAACAGCTCTTCAAAACAAAAGCAAACTAGAGACCACAGAAGCTTATGCTGGATATGTCTTTTTCCAGGTTAAAAAACTTTTTCCAGGTCACAAAAGTGCTACTGGATTGCTTTGTATCTTTCCTAGGCTAAAACAGACGGTTATCTCTTTGAATATTCCTGCAAAGGGGACCACTAAGACAGGTGTGTGTGTGTTTGTGTACAGTGAAAGGGAATCTCTATGATGCACCAGAGAGATCCAGTGTGGTGTAGTGGCAACCTGGGTGACCTTGGCTGTGTCACACTCTCTCAGCCCCAAAAAACCTCATGATAAATTTGCCTTAAGGTCTCTATAAATCAGAAATGACTTAAAGGTACACAACAACAATAACTACAACGACAACGACAAATTTATCAGGCGATTTTAAGTGAATTTAACTCGAGTCATGTGCTGTCCTCTTCTAAGTTTTGAGTCTTAATGTATTATTCTTATTTCTGTTTGTTCATACTGTAGCTCCTGAAGAAGGCCATTCACTTCAATGCATAGGCCAAAGCACACTGGGCTTTTTACAGAATAGAATATCCATGAAGGGTTTTTAAGGGATGAAATAGAGATCATCAGTAAGCCCATGGAGATTCATCTCCTCCTTAGAGTCATAGAATCATAGAGTTGGAAGAGACCCTGGGGGCCATCCAGTCCAACCCCCTGCCATGCAGGAACACCCATCAAAGCATTCCCAACAGACGGCCATCCAGTCTCTGCTTAAAAACTTCCAAAGAAGGAAACTCCACCACACTCCATGGAGGCAGCAGATTCCACTGCTGGACAGCCCTGACCGTCAGGAAGTTCTTCCTGAGGTTCAAGTGGAATCTCCTTTCCTGCAGCTTGAATCCATTGCTCCTTGTCCGAGTCTCTGGAGCGGTAGAGAAGAAGCCCTCTCCTTCCTCTACATGGCATCCCTTCAAATATTTAAACATGGCTCTCATGTCCCTTCTTAACTTTCTCTTCTGCAGGCAAAACATCCCCAGCTCCCCAAGGCGTTCTTCATAGGGCTTCATGGCTTCCAGACCCTCCACCATTTTGGTCGCCCTCCTCTGGACACGCTCCAGCTTGTCCACATCCTTCTTGTATTGAGGTGCCCATGTTAAGTGTGGAATAATGCACAGTGACTGTTTCTCCAATCCCAGTGAATTTTGATACACTGAAGATTGTCTCTTACCAAATGCCCAGCCCCTTCTGTAGGGGAATTCATGAATGTGCCAAACAGAAAACAGGATTCCAATCCACGCTTCACATTCGGTGGAAAATGTCATTTCAGATGTGAGATGCATCTTCTTTTCCTCCTGCCTGGAAACTCAGGCAGAATGCCTACAGTTTTAAAAATAGGAATCAGGCTAGTGAGGTGTTGACAAGTTTAATTTACCACTCAGAGGAGGCAATTTCCCACAGAACGTGGCTGCTCGGCAGGCATGTCAAAGTCCCCGCCACTCCGCTGTGGCACGGCTAATGAGTAGCCGGGCTTCTGACAGGCAAATGAGCACAACCTGTTCTTTCCATAATGCCTCGGTTTGTAAAAAAGATGAAGCAAACGCTTGACAGCCGCATGTGAACACACGCCTCAAGCTCGTGCTTTGGGCATCGTAGTGTTCGAGCAAATCTCTCTCACACACAAGTTTAAGGGGTGCAGAGAACACACAGTGACCCCAGTCCAACGTCCTCGTGGTGTGACCATTTCCACACTAGCCTGTTATAGTGCCATTATTCCACTTTCTTTCTTTTTTAATTTATTCTATGATTCTATGATTCTATTTCTGTTAAAACCAGACAATATTTACATATGCATCACCAAAAACAAAAGTCATCTTTGCTTTTTGAATTGCGTAAAATACAATCCTTCTTTAAATTATTCTTTTCCGTGTCACTGCTATCTTCTTTTCTGATAATGAGTAATTTACATTTTGCAATCTACAATTTTCTTTACCGATATTAAATAATCTATATTTGCACCATTTCTAGACACCAATTTTCTACTTCCTACCTTCTCTTGTTTGGATGGTTACTTTTACTTTTAAGGTTACCTCTAAAATTGTCTTGTTCGTGTTGACTTGCCTGAATCCATGATATATGCTTGATTTGTTAGTCTGTCCTTTTGCTTATTTTTCCTTCTTTTGATTCTCTTTTACCATTATTCCACTTTCAGCATCCTGTCGTATCCTGGGGCCTTTGAGGCCTTTCCCTAAATGACAAACCGCAGGATTCTGCAGAAGTTGAAAGTGGAATAATAGCACTATAACAGGCTAGTGCAGAAATAGTCTTTCTTTCAATGCCTTTGTTACCCACTTAAAAGTTGTACAAGTCACTTGTGGTTATTATTTTTGGCTTCTACTTTGGCACTTTCCTCTCTAGTTGGTGTCATATCCCTGAGTAAGTTCTCTTGTGCATGTAGTTGCATTTTTTTAACCCGGGGCATTTTCCAGGGGCATCAGGTAGGTAAATCATCCAACATCTTGGAAATGGCTGTGGTTTAGCATTTTGGTAAGAGGGACTGCTGTGATTAACCTCTTGCAGTTGAACTGTACCAAGACACCACCGGTTCTTGCATCTATGGCCATTTCCGCACTACATTCTTATAGCGCGATGGCCCCTCCCGAAACTGCAAACCCCAGGATTCCGTAGGATGTTGAAAGTGGAATCATCACGCTATAAGAATGTAGTGCGGAAATGGCCTTGATGCCTTGGATGGTTCTTTTGTTGTCTCTTCCCATCTCATGGTCTCTCAGCGATTTTTATAAATTCTCCATCAAAGCATCTCAAAGATTCTCACCTTTTTCGCCCTGACTGGGCAACTATCTCTCATGACCTATGAGGCTGACCCTAATGAAACCTAACCCTAGCAGTTCAGTAGCCCTTTATATGCCTGAAGAGAGAACTGTCCCCCGTAAGCACTGAAACCTGGATAATGGGAAGCCCAGTTATCACACCACAGGCACGTCGAACAACGGAGTCAATGGCTCTGCTTTACTTGGGACCAACCTGTAAAATTCCAGCCATTCTGCTTTGGTCAGACACCACCGGGAATACCATGTCTAGTTCAGGGCAGCACAATCCAAGAGGGCTATTGACAAGCTGGAACGTGTCCAGAGGAGAGCAACCAAAACGATAGAAGGCCTGGCAACCACAAAGCCCTTTGAGGAGCAGCTTAGGGAGCTGGGTATGTTTAGCCTGGAGAAGAGAAGGTTCAGAGGCGACACGAATAGCTATGTTTAAAGATTTGAAGGGATGTCATATGAAGATGGAGCAAACCTGTTTTCTGCTGCTCCAGAGGCTAGGATACAAAGCAGTGGCTTCAAACTTCAGGAAAAGAGGTTCCATTTAAACATTGGGAGTACTTGCTGATGGTAAGAGAAGTTTGATGGGGTGTGGTGGAGTTTCCTCCCTTGGAGGTTTTTACACAGTGGCTGGATGCCCATCTGTCAAGAATGCTTTGACGGTGTACTCCTGCATAGCAGAATGGGGTTGGACTAGATGGCCCTTGTGGTCTCTTCCAACTCTATGATTCTATGATTCAACGATTCTTTGTAACTGTGCTTTCGAAACAGCCACTGTGCATGGTTTCCAATTGCCCAAGGGGACAATAAGGCACCACCAATTGCACAGTGCTGGCATTCAGCAGAACAGCGGTGTTCTGCCTTACTTTGAGGAGGCCACCTTGGATTAAGACGAAGGAGTGGCAGGAGGATGATCCCCAGCTGAAGCCAGAAGAAGTTGTTGGCCCTGTTGTGGCAGAAGCAGAGCCTGGTCCATGCCAGGCGGTATCTACAGATTTGGTGGAGGGGCTGGAGGCTCTGCACCTTGCCATGTGTCAACAGCTCAAATGCAAGGAACAAAAATGTTGTTGTGCGCCTCTCCACTTTAAATAAACTATGCTGAGATAATGAAGCCATCTGGGCTAATTTACTGCTGGCTTTAAATTAGCTGAGTTACAGCCACTCTGGTGCTCCAGTGTTCCTGCAAAACCCTAAGCTTCATATATTTCTGACCTTTGGCTTGAAGTTGGACTAATTTCTCTGGCAAGTCCTCCATGTTGGTTTTAGACTCAGAATCTTGGAATCCTAGAGTTAGAGGAGACTCCATCAAGTCCAACCCCATTTTGCCAGGCAGGAAGACATCCTCAAAGCGTTCCCAACAGATGGCCATCCAACCTCTGTTTAAAAACCTCCAAAGAAGGAGATTCCACCACATTCTCAGGCAACCAGCGTATTCCACTGTCAAACTGTTCTTACTGAAAGGGTTCAATTGAAGAAGCTATTGCTAAAGCAGAAAAATAGAGAAAAATAAGGTGAGCAGATGCGCCCTTTATCTTATCAGGAGGCTTAGGTATGTGCTTAGCTGTGCCGGGAACCTGGGGAGTTTTGATGTTGGTGAAACTCAGTGAAAATACTCCCTTGGTACCAAAATATATCATTTCTGAAAGCTGTAACCTGCTGTAACCTGGGCCTATGTAACTTGTAAACAGTTCATATATGGTCATATGTAATAATTTCCTGTAACCTGTTTACAAGAGGGTATAAAAGGAGAGCTGATACCTGACTTGGGGTTCTCAGTCTTTGGAAATTCATTCCACTGAGATCCCTGCAGTAAAAATAAATCTTTTTTCTTGCTTTCTAATCTGGTGGTCTCAATTCTTGGCGAGCTCCTTCATTACCATCAGAAAGTTCTACCTAAGGTTTTAAGGCAGAATCGCTTTTCCTGTAGTTAGGAGCTTCGGAGTCTTTGCTTCATTTGACTTTGGACTTTTGAGATTATACTTCTGCTTCCACAAACACTACTATCAGCCTGGGATCAGCCTGGTTTTTCCTTGGTTACCCTCTGTCACCTGGAAAGGTACACCCATGGGTGCTTGCCTGCTTTAAAATAGCATAGGTGGTGAAGCTCACCTGCTGTGTAACTGTGTGACTGTAGATTCACACTGCAAAGGCACAATGTATGATCTTGGCCTAAATCTTTGAGAAAAGGTTTAGCTTTGTAAGGTCTAGCCAACTGGACATTTGGGCCATTTCTGCGCTGGCCTGTTATAGCGCTATTATTGCACTTTCAACATCCTATGGAATCCTGGGGTTTGCAGTTTGGGGAGGGGCCTTTGCAAACCCCAGGATTCCTTAGGACAGTGGTTCTCAACCTGTGGGTCCCCAGATGTTCGTGGACTTCAGCTCCCAGAAGCTCCAGCCACTATGGTCAATGCTCAGGGCTTCTGGGAGCTGAAGTCCATGAACATCTGGGGACCCACAGGTTGAGAACCACTGCCTTAGGATGTTGAAAGTGGAATAATAGCGCTATAACAGGCTGGTGTGGAAATGGCCTTGGACTGCCTTTCCTTCCATTACAACATACTGGCCGTGATGCACGGGCCAAGACGACTTCATTTTTGTCCCGGGGGGTCAGGTGGACTTGCTCAAAGCAAGCAATTGCCGTCACACTGAGCATTCCTCCAGGTTGCCTGGTAAACTGGCTGTTTGGGAGGCAATTGGGGCAGGGCGGCTTCCAGAGGTGGCAGAAAGGAATTAGAGCTCCAGCGCTCCATGCCAAGTTGCAAAAAGAAGGAAAGAGGAGAGAGAGCTGTTTTGGATCAAATTGCACAGCTGGGAGCAGCTCTTGAAAATGCAGAGAGAGAAAAAGGAAGGGTGAGTTTGTAGGAGGAAAAAGTGGGAGGGAATTGGGGTGATAAACTCTGTAACAAGCGGACGGCGCACAATGGGCGGTACACGTTGCAGATACAACATGAATGGGCTTCCCGTAAAGTGATCACGACGACCCCGCCAATGTTCATGGACAGAGATTTCAGCGGGCTGAGAAAATTATGCATCAGTTCGGAAGAGTCACCAACGCAGAAATGGCGGACAGTTTCTATGACATGTGTCCTCCCTTTATTTCTCATCACATAAATGAACAAGAAAACAAAAATAATGTCCACAGATGATTTATATAACTTTCTCTCTACATATATTCAATATAAAAAGAAGAAAACACAAAGAAAATTAACAATAGCCACAAACCTGCATTTAAATCTTTATATTGCAAAATACAAAATCAGGGTTGTTTCCTCTTAATTCAGCATAATTATTAATGGAATAGTAGTCACATTTCTTTTAGTTACAATCTATAGGAGCTTAGTGTAACCTTATCACATCTTAGTATCCTTTAAAATAGTTTACTCTTCCATGAAACTTGTTTGAGATTTACCCATATTTTTACTCTTATCCAAGCTTACCTATTTCCATTATAATCATCTACTTACTATATTCAACATACTTCCCACCTCCCTTTGTTGGATTCATTTTTGAGACTTAATGCTTCTTCTATTTTCTGACCATTTTTTACTATTTATTATTATTACATTTTGCTGTCTGCTTATTTACGTCTAAGTAACTCTTTCCCATAAAATAAAACATAAAATAAGTACAAAGAAATAATAAAAGCATGTGAAAAGGTGGACTGAATTTATGAATACGTAACTTTAAAGCAGACAATAAAGAGATAGGAATAGTTAGAGATTTTCCATACCTTGGCTCAATTATTAATAATAATGGGGACTGCAGTTAACACGTCAGTAGAAGAGTAGAGCCATTTCTGCTCTAGACTTTTATAGCGCTATGATTCCACTTTCAACATCCTATGGAATCCTGGGGCTTGCAGTTTCGGGAGGGGCCGCCTGGCCCCTCCCGAAACTGCAAACCCCAGGATTCCATAGGATGTTGAAAGTGGAATCATAGCGCTATAAAAGTCTAGTGTGGAAATGGCCTAGGACTTGCAAGGGAGACATGAAGGAACTAGACAAGATCGTGAAATATAAGGACATATAACTGAACTCTAAAGTTCAGATTGTTTATGCCGTTGCATTTCCAGTTTCCGTGTATAATTGTGAAAGCTCAACAGTGAAGAAGCCGGAGAGGAAGAAAATCACCACCTTTGAAATGAGATGCTGGAGGAGGGTTCTGTGGACACCCTGGATTGCTAAAAAGACAAAGGACGAATGAGTCCTAGGGTAAATCCAGCATGAACTCTGCCTGGAAGCCAAGATGACTAAACTGAGGTTGGTGGACTTATCACGAGAAGACCAAAGAAAAGACAAAAATGCTTGGCAAGCTGGAAGGCAGTAAGAAAAGAGGAAGACCGCACTGCTGATGGATGGACTCAACCAAGGAAGATACGCTGGTGAATCTGCAAGACCTGAGCAGGACGATTGAGGATAGGGTGAACCGGAGGTCTCTCATCCATAGGCTTGCCGTGAGTTGGCATTGATGTGATAGCAATTAACTATAAATGCACTATAAGGAGACGAGGTGTAACTTTACTCTCACAGAATTATGCGGTGGGTTGCACATTAGTGAATACCAGCACTGGGCAATTAAAAGTGTGAAATGGAGGACTGCAACAAGGAGTGATAGCTATCTGATATATGAAAGTCAAAGTTTGTTTGGCTGCATCAGGCAGAGACGACCTCATACGATTGGTCGCCTAAGAAGATTCTATGGAATCTACGGTTTGCACTTTGTGTGTGGGGAGGCCTTTAGGATTCTCAGCTGGAGAGCTCTTGGACCTCAGTCAGCTGTCTCTGTCTTGAATAGGCCGGTTGCTATGGGGATGAGGCCTAGCAGCAAGGAGGAGGGCAGCATATTCCCTCGGGAACCCAACCTCTGCATGTTAATAATTCTGAATACAGATTGGATTGGGGAATATGAGGAAAAGTTACAGGTACTGGACAAGACAGTTTAGGGAATTAGAGACACGGGATCTCAAATCTTTCTTACCTATGAGAAAATAAAATCCCGGGCAACGCCGAGTATATATGCCAGTTTATATATAAAACACACAACGCACAATATTTGAATTCAGAATGCTGGTAATGACATTTAAGCCCTAAATGGTTTAGAACCTTGATGCTTGAAGAAGCATCTCTCCGATAACTGGCCTACCCAAAAGGGTGGTCTGTAGCAAGGGCCTCTCCTAGCAGTTGGGCCAGTACCAGGGTGGAGAAGTCAGAAGGAGGGCCTCCTCAGCGGTGACACCCCAGCTATGGAACGCCCTCTCCTTGGAGGCCCAACTGGTGCCAACGTTGGTTTCTTTGTGATATCAAGCCCAAACTTTGCTTTTTATTAAAGTTCTTGAAAACTAATTTATTTCAAAGCAGACATGTGCATGATTTTAAACCACAGCTTTTGAAGAGGGGTTCACTTCTGTTTTCCTTAATATGCGTAACTTTAATATGCTCTAACTTTCAAAGGGGGGGGTTAACTGCTGTTTTGCTCAGTGTGGTGTGAAGTTACAGGATACAGGAAGGTTGATTTCGACTGAACGTTAGAAGAAAATTCTTCTGTTCTTCTGTCTGGAATGCTTTGATTGTGTAGTCTTGCATGGCAGAACGGGGCTGGACTGTATTACCCTTGTGGTCTCTGGGATCACAACTCTATGTCCAACCCCAGCCTAATCCCCTGTCAGGCAGGAAGACAAAATCCAAGCATTCCTGACAGATGGCCATCCAGCCTCTGTTTTAAAAACCTCCAAAGAAGGAAGGAGACTCCACCACACTCCTAGGCAGCATATTCCACTGTCGAATGGCTGTTACCATCAGGAAGTTCTTCCTGATGTTTAGGTGGAACCTCTTTTTCTGTGGTTTGAATCCATTGCTCCATGTCCTAGTCTCTAGAGCAGCAGAAAACAGGCTTGCTCCATCTTCTATATGACATCCCTTTAAATATTAAACATGTCACCTCTTAACCTTCTCTTCTCCAAACTAATACTGTGTCCAGTTCTGGGCACCCCAATTCAAGAAGGACATGGTGGAGCTGGAGCAAGTCCAGAGGAGGGCGACCAAAATGGTGAGGGGCCTGGAAGCCATGCCCTATGAGGATAGACTCAGAGAGCTGGGGATGTTTAGTCTGCAGCAGAGAAGGTTAAGAGGGGACATGATAGCCATGTTTAAATATTTGAAGGGATGCCATGTAGAGGAGGAGAAGGGCTTGTTCTCAGCTGCTCTAGAGACCAGGACAAGGAGCAATGGATTCAAGCTTCAGGAAAGGAGATTCCGCCTGAACCTCAGGAAGAACTTCCTGACAGTCAGGGCTGTCCGGCAGTGGAACATGCTGCCTCAATGGAGTGTAGTGGAGTCTCCTTCCTTGGAGGTTTTTAAGCAGAGGCTGGATGGTCATCTGTTGGGAATGCTTTGAGGGTATTCCTGCATGGCAGGGGGTTGGACTGGATGGCCCCTGGGGTCTCTTCCAACTCTACATTTCTATGGTTCTATGATTCTAAACATACCCAGCTCCCCTAAGCCGCTCCTCACAGGGCTTCATGGTTTCCAGGCCTTTTACCACTTTGGCTACCCTCCTCTGGACATGTTCCAGCTTGTCAACGTCCTTTTTGGATTGTGGTGCCCAGAACTGAACACAGGATTCCAGGTGTGGCCTGACCAAGGCAAAATAGAGTGGTATTACTACTTCCCTCTTCCTAAATGCTGTACTCCCATTGATGCAGCCGAAAATTTCAGGGAGCCCCTCCTTTCCTAGAAAAGTTCCTAATTTCTGCATTGGAAAAGGGCTCCTTTTAGCTGCCCAGGAGGAGATCCAGATGCCCCCTCCCTTGCTCTCTTGCTGCAGCATCGGCTGACCTGCTGATGAGTAAATAGGACTTTGATTGTCATCTAATGATTTCCCAAAATACTAATGAAAAAGAAAAGAGGAGGGGATAAAACTCCAATCCGCTAAAAGGAAGGCTGATTTATTTTCTCTTCCAGGTTATTCTAATCATTGCCTCCCATTAACTGTAAGCCCTTTTGTTTATCAAGGTGGTGATGACTCACCCAACTATTAGAAACAGGGATGAAGATTAATGAGTAATTCAAAGGATCAGGGGAAAGTTAGGGAGCAGAGAGGAACCCAGGGATATAGTTGCTGGTTTCTCTCACTGCTGCCTTAGCCATGTTCACTCTCTGTGTATGTATGGAGTAAAGTTACTTTTAATTTAATAGACTGAGATCCACCACTGAGAGGTGGGGAAAAGGCTCCAAAATGCCTTCTGGGGGGTTGGAGGACCTTTCCACCACATTTCAAGGTCCCTTGGCCCCCAGGGGTCCAAATGTTTTTGCAAAAAAAACAAATTTCAAAAGCAGCACTCCCTTTGACAGATGGCCATCCAGGCTCTGTTCAAAAATTTCCATAGAAGGAGGTGACTCTACTACATTCTCAGGGAACAGTGTTTTGCACTGTCAAACTGCTCTTACCATCAAGACATTCCTCCTAATGTTTAGGTAGAATCTCTTTTCCTTTTGCTTGAAGCCATTGCTCCGTGTCCTAGTCTCTGGAGCAGCAGAAAATGGGCTTGCTCCATCCTCCATATGATATCCCTTCAAATACTTAAAGATGGCTGTCACCTCCTGCCCCACTTTACCTTCTCTTCCCCAGGCTAAATATACCCAGCTCCCTATACAAATACACGTGGAAGGGAAGTTACCCAGGAGTACCAGGATTCTAGCCATGATGTTCTTGAGAATACAAACAATTTACAGTAGGGATGGGACAGAACCAGGTGGTATAGCACTTACTTCTCCAAAGCTGGGCCAGGCCCTATCATTAGGTGAATTGAGGTACTTGCCACAGGCGATAGGAGCTGGCGGCTTCTGTGACCATGGAAAGGGTGGATCCACTCTGAGTTTTCGTCTGAACTTTTAGGAGCCTTCCAAAGTACTGAACTTTGGAAGCTTCAGTACTAAGGTCCAGAGCTTTGGATAGCCTCTTTAAAATTGAGACTAAAACCTGGAATCTACCAGCTGCCGCTGCCCTCAGCCAACAGTTGCAGCAGAACTGTGGCAAGTCTCTGGGAGAACTGTGTGTTCGATGGAAGTTGAAAACAGAAAATAGATTTGCATGGAGGAAGTGGGTGAGAAGAAGAATTTCGTAATAGTTTGACAAGTTAGCGTTAAGTAAAAAAATGTGCACCAAACTAGAAGAAGGAAAGAGAGAGTGTAGGAAATTCTAGCGCAATGTATATATTAAGCGTGGAAAGAGAAGTCAGTGATATGACAAGGAAAGATATTTGTAAAATTATAAATGTATAGAAGCCTTAATATTGCTAAACACACGCAATAATACTATGTGTATGAGAGAATGGAAGGTAACATAATTGGTTGATCGGTGATCAATTGATGATGAAAACATGTAAAGCAATGGGAAACTATAATATAGAAGAAGATTGTAGTTTTATTTATTTTATGAATAAAAAATGAAAATTAAAAAAAAAGAAACTAGATTTGCATCCTTAACTCTATCCTGTGGTCCTTGTTTGTATGGCAGGATGTTGGCCTCTCGCCACTGATGGAGTATTAAGCTGGAACATGTCCAGAGGTGGGCAACCAACATGAAAAAAGACCTGGAAATCCTGAAGCCCCCTGAGGAGGAGTGGCTTAAGGGAACTGGGCATGTTTAGCATGCAGAAGAGAAGGTTAAGAGAGAGCTATGTTTAAATACGTGAAGGCACATCATAGGGAGGAGGATGGAGCAAGCCTGTTTTTTGCTGCTCTGGTGACTAGGACACAGAGCAATGGCTTCACACAACAGGAAAAAAGACTCCACCTAAACGTTAGGCAGAGCATCTGGAAGGTAAGAGATGTTTGGCAGTAGAACACGCAGCTTGGGAGCGTGGTGGAATCTCTTTCTTAGGAGATTTTTAAACAGAGGCTGGATGGCCATCTGTTAAGAGTGCTTTGATTGAGGCCATTTCCACGCCATACTGTTATAGTCCCCTTATCCCACTTTCAACCTCCTGTGGAATCCTGGGGTTTGCAGTTTAGGGAGGGGCCTTTAGAATTCTCAGCCAGAGACCTCTTGGGCCTCAGGAAACTACAGACCCCAGGATTCCACTGGTGGAATTTCCAAAAGTGGGAAACGAGCACCAAAACAGTGTAGTGCGGACATGGCCTGAGCCATCCGTCATGGCAGACTGGGGCTGACCTGGATGGCCCTTGGGGTGTCTTCTCACTCGAGGGTACTAGGATTCTAGGTGATTCCACTGCTGGTCTAATCACCTTTCACCTCCAAAGACACAGAGATGCTACTTGCAAATCTCCATGTTCCTAGGATCCATGAATCTAATGGCTTCTAAAGTAACAAAGGCACTCCTAGTAAACAATATTCTCTCCCTCGATTACTAATTGTGACGAGGCTCCACTTTGTCTCTGTTGCCGCCTCCACTCATTCACGGGAGGGTGCTGGAAACACCCCTGCGCTCTCTGATCTCGCCGAATAGACCTGCTTTAGTCAACGCAGCTGCTGGCTGTTAAGGTGGGCTGTGGGGGGCGGTAAGGTCTAATGGCACAGTCAGAACTACGTGGCATTCCTGAATATGGAGCACTAGCTCTAGGTGATGAATCCAAAATACAAAACGCCAGCCATTATTCGCTGCATAGAAAATGCTGCTTCCTCCACAGTAAATGGTACTTTCTGCACACGACAGCTGTGTGCCGATTATGCACAGGAGAAGTCCCAAACTGTGTTCAAAAAATGTTTAGTTTTCAAAGACTTTCGCACAGCGAAAAGAGAACTGCTAAAATTAGTTGTTGCTTCCTTTGGGGAGGAAATTAGAGAATAATTACATCCCTTAACTTCTAACTGATTGATAAGTCAATGCATAGGTAAAAACAATTGACCCGATGTCCATTTCCGCACTAGACGGTTATAGTGCTATTGTTCCACTTTCAACATCCTATGGAATCCTGGGGTTTGCACTTTAGGGAGGGGCCTCAAAGGAAATGGTCACACCAAGAGGTTTTCTTTCCCTACAAGGCCCCTGCCTAAACTGCAAATCCCAGGATAAGTGGAATAATAGCACTATAACAGGCCAGTGCAGAAATGGCCAATGAGTCTACTCTTGCTGGGATTCACAGTACAATTCTAGCCCATATTTGCAGTTTCTCACCTTCCGCCTTCCTTCCCTCCCACTCTCCTTTTCCTCGCAAAATGAAAGTCACTTGGTTCCGTCTTGTTGAACCAGACAGCCATCGTTCAAGGCAGAAAGCCCCAATAATGGAGCAGCAGAAACAATGCAGCTTTCCACAAAAGCTCACAATGCTCCTGCAAACTCAATACACCTACACCTTCCCTGAGTATTGTTCCAAGAAATTATAGAGATAAAATCTCCCTCTTTCCGGGGGGATTTTATTGTCCAATTTTGCACATTTAAGCTGAGGAAGCTGTTTCCGATCCATCTGCTGTTTTCTTTAGACCGAATCGTCGGCCCGTTGAAACAAATGAGAATTTTGACACTGACGCATTGGTAAAAAGGGCTCCGGGCATTTAACAGGCAGTTAATTCGGAGCAGTCCTTTGTGGGCACGCTGGCGTTGACAGTGGCAAACAAGAACAGGCCGTGCAATCTCAAATTCCTTTCAGGCAACCGTGTCCTAGCCTCCCAGATGACTGGAAGGTTTGTGGTTTGTATCCGTCACACAAAGTAAGACTATCAAGAGAAGTCAGCCTGCTGGTTAAAGATTTCCCATACTTCGGCTCAGTCATTAATCAAAATGGAGACTGCAGTCAAGAAATCCAAAGAAAACTCGGTTTTGGAAGGGAAGCTAGACAAGATCCTCAAGTGTAAAGATACATCATTGAATATTAAAGTTAGGATTGACCATTCCATCATACTGTCAAAGTCTTTGTATGGTTGTGAACGCTCAGCAATGAAGCAAGCTAACGGGAAGAGAATGAATGCCTTTGAAATTTGGTGCTCAAAGAGAGTTCTCCAGATACCTTGGACTGCTAAAAGGACAAATGATCCTAGCGCAAATAAAGCCCGAACTCTCCCTAGAAGCCAAGATGGCTAAACTGAGACTGGCCGTATCATTAGAAGGCCTGACTCACTAGAAGGGGCAAAAAAAACCACAGTAAAGTTTGGTATGGTCAAAGGTGTAAAAGAAGGAGACCTTATTACTGGGTGAAAGATCCGGTCAATAAAGCCACAGCTCCCCCGCATTTGCAAGACCTGAGCAGGCTACGACTAACAGGGTGATTTGGGGGGTTCTCTTGTTCCTAGGGTCACCACAAGTTGAAGTCAACTTGATGACACTGGAGAGCAACACGTTAAAGGGAAGAGAAATGTTAGATCAAGTGTTATGCAGCAAAGAATTTCAGTTTTAAGAAGGCTTCTCCACAGTTCTACAAGCACTGGTCTTTTTTCTTATAGGCCAAGAAACAGTGTGTGGCGCAAGAAGGAGACCTGGCCATTTCCGCACTAGACTGTTATAGCACTACGATTCCACTTGCAACATCCTATGGAATCCTGGGGTTTGCAGTTTCGGGAGGGGCCGGCCGGCCCCTCCCGAAACTGCAAACCCCAGGATTCCATAGGATGTTGCAAGTGGAATCATAGCGCTATAACAGTGTAGTACGGAAATGGCCCTGGGTTTAGATCTAAACCGCTGAGGTTTCAAGCTTCCCTTTCCAATGTGAGATCACTGTATGACCTTCAGCCCCGCGTGATCCGTAGGGTGGCCAAGTCGAGACTATCCCAGGCCTCAAAGTTTCAGGGCCAAAGCCTGAGACACAAGGATGACTCCTAAGCGGTGATATGGCAGCCATGCTTAAATTTTTGAAATTATGTCATAGTGAAGACGGAGCAAGCTCCCAAGACTAGGACATGGAGCAATAGCTTCAAACTACAGGAAAAGAGATACAGGGTAGCCAGGTTTAAATGTCTGAAAGGATGTCATATTGAAGATGGAATGCGCTTGTTTCTCCTGCCCCAGAGACTAGGACATGGAGCAATGGATTCCAGTTACAGAAAAAGAGATTCCACCTAAACATTAGGAAGAACTTTCTAATGGTAAGAGCAGTTTGACAGCGGAAGATGCCGCTGCCCGGGAGTGTTTCTAAACCTTCTTTGGAGATTTTTAAAGAGAGGCCGAATGGCCATCTGTGAAAGGGAGTGCTTTGATTGTGTGTTCCTGCATGGCAGAAGGAATCATAGAATCCTAGAGCTGGAAGAGATCCCAAGGGCCATCCAGTCCAACCCAATTCTGTCATGGAGGAAGACACCATCAAAGCGTTCCCAACAGATGGCCACTTACCTCCTGCTTAAAAACTTCCAAAGAAGGAGACTCCACCACACTCCAAGGAAGCAGCATATTTCACTTCTGCACTGCTCTTACTGTCAGGAAGTTCTTCCTAAGGTTTAGATGGAATCTCTTTACCCAAAGTTTGAATCCATTGTTCCATGTCCGGTCTCCAAAGCAGCAGAAAAGAGTTTTGCTCCATTCTCCATATGACATGGCATAGAACATACGAATGAGGTTGGACTGGATGGCCCCTGGGGTCTCTTCCAACTCTCTGATTCTATGTTCTTAAAAAAGAGTTAAAGTGTGAACATTAGGACAGAGAATTAAAGGACAGTCAGAAAGAAAAATTGGTAAGATTTTCAAAAGTGCTAAGAGTTAGTAAAAATTTAAACAATCCTAAAAAGTTGGCCTGATATAACTGTACCGTGCCTTGTAGGAAACAAAAATTAGAGTTATCTAAATGAGGAGCAACGTAGCTAAATAGCTACAATAAAGAAATGATAAAACAGAAAATGACACTCTTAAAAAATAATCCAAATGTGGGAACCTGGCAGCACAAGTTATAAATTTGGTCCCAACGCAAAGATAAGAAAAACCAGAAAAGTCACAGAGATAGTAGTCAAGGAGACTGAGGCTTAAATCCAGTAGTGAGCTGGCAGTAAAGTGGAAACATAGAATCAGTGAGCTAAGTAGGGACCTCAAAGGACATCTAGTCCAACCCATTGCCCTAAGGGCTAAAACATTCCTGAGAGATGGCCATCTTAGTTCTTCTTAAAGATTTCTGGTGAAGAAAAGTCCATTAACCCACTTTGACTGCCTTGGATTCTGCAAAGGGAAAAAAGAGGGATAGAAATCAAATAAACCAATTAAAGAAAATAACTCACTTGTCAAACTGACCTTACTTCCAGGAAGTTCTTCCTAATGTTTAAGTGGAATCTATTTTCTTGCAATTTGAACCCATTAGCTCGTGTCCTAGTCTCTGGACCAGCGGAAAACTAGCTTACTCCGTCTTCAACATGACATCCCTTCTGGTATTTAAAGATGGCTATCATAACTCAGAAAGCCAGCATAGTATAAGTGGTCTGAGCATTGGACTACAACTCTGGAAACCAGGCTTCAGTTCCCCACTTGGCCTTGGAAACCCACTGGGTGAGACCTTGGGTGCATCACACACTCTCAGCCCCAGAAAACCCAGTGATAGGGTAGCCTTAGGGTTGCGGTAAGTTAGAAATGTCTGGAAGGCACACAACAGCAACAATCATAGCAGGCTTAAATACCATAAAAGTACCAGATCCCGTCTGATCTTCAAAGCTAAGTAGAGTCAGCTCTGGTTAGTACTTGGATGGGAGACCAAAACCAGGTGCTCTTGTTACCAGGCCGTACACCTCTATGTTTTGATATGGTCTAACTGGCAAAAGATATTAATTGGCAGATGTGTTGGCATAAAATATAAATTGTACTTATGGCTGGCAAGGCCGTGTGGAAGAAAGGGACACTGGCTGGGAGTAGGTCAGAGAGGACCCCAGCGTGGCCAGGTCCAAAGTTCTCTGAAATTAGCCAAGAAAGCCTGACTTGATGGCTCTAAGCCAGTGGTTCTCAACCTGTGGGTCCCCAGATATTTGTGGACTTCAGCTCCCAGAAGCCCCAGCCACTATGGTCAATGCTCAGGGCTTCTGGGAGCTGAAGTCCAAAAACATCTGGGGACCCACAGGTTGAGAACCACTGCTCTAAGCTAATCCTATCACCTGCCAACATCAGAAAACAATGAGGTGCCCAGGACCCCCACTGGGTGCATATCCTACTGCAGCCTGGCCCAGAAACCCCCTCTCCACCAAGACATTGAAACCAATCAGTCCACTCCAGACCCCCTTGTCTGTGTTGCAACTCCCATTGTCCACTAGGCTGGGAGAGCACCCAGCTCACACCCCTTCAGGGAGGAAAAGAGAGTCTATAAACCCTTGGTTTTGAGGAGTCAGATGCAGTCAGACGAAATGCAAGACCCCACTATGTCGCTCTGAATCCTGACCGGTCTGCCCTTAGACAGCAGTCTAAGTCACATTTCAAGCTCTTCACTACTCTTCTGGAATGGTAACCCCCCAAACCCTCAGCCTCTCTGCCCATAACTTTTTCCTCCCTTTCTCCTTCAGTTAGCTCTTGTGTGAATGCTTGACTGTATGTATCTTGTGGGCATGCATGAGTGAATTCCCCCAACAAAACCACATTTTTAGCTTACTTTTTAATCTTTGGCTGGTTTTTGTGTGGTCTAACTCTGTAAAAATTGGGTTAAAGATCTCGCTGGGTTACCCTGCCCTTTGTTCTGCCAAGGCCAGTGCTCTGCTAATTCCCCCAGTCTTTGCATTTTTGGAGCGAATCAAGGTGTCCCCCAGGGGACGCCCAGAAGTTAGGATAACTATTTTTCAGAGGAATGAACTGGCAAAACCACTTCTGAGTATTGGTTGCCTAAGAAAACCCAACAAAATCGCTGAGGTCACCTTAAGTCAACAGGCAACTTTAAAGTACAGAAACACACATCCCAGTCTTCTCTTCTCCAGACTAAACATATCCAGGTAAGCCATCATTCATAGGGCTTGGGTTCAAGACCTTTGGCTTTCTTGGTCATCCTCCTCTGAAAACCTTCCAGCTTGTTGATGTCCTTCCTGAACTGTAGTTCCCAAAGCTCAACACAGTAGACCAAAGCAGAATAGAGTGGTACTACTATTTTCCTTGATCTGGACACAATATTCCTATTGATGCTGCCTAGAATTGCATTGGCTTTTTTAGCTGTCACATCACACTACTGGCTCATGTTGAGGGTGGATGAGACTGTTGACTTGTTAAGAATGAAAAAGATCTAAGGATCTTAGCAGACAAAAAGATGTTTCATCTGCTAAGACCCATAGATCTTTTTCATTCTTATCAAGCCAAGAGTCTCATCCACCATCTATTTATGTGTTTCATTTTTCCTGCCTAGATGTAATACTTTCCTTCAATCGCTGCTGAAAAAAATCCTCCTAGTTTTGGCCTGGCTCTCCACAGCAGACACATTGAGCTAACATAAGTCGTTGAGTTACAAGTTGCCACTGATTGGATGGATCTACTCTAATTAAAACCCAGTAATGGATTTAGGGTAGAACCTGCCCCACTAAGGGCACCATCCAGAAGGAAGTTCTCACCAGAGCTTGAAAATTTTACTTTTTGGATTATAATAACCAAAAGGCCTAGTGGGAAACGTAGTCCAAAAAAAAAAAAGTACTGCAATTTTCTAAGCTGTACTTCTCCTGCACAAAATGATGTCCTCCTCCCCTAAATTTAATAGGAGCTGCAGCCAACTATAGCCTCAAGCTAGGAAAAGAGTATTTCAAGCAGATATTGATATTACTGGAGTTCCAAAATGAACATTTTCCCTGCATTTTTTTAAAAAAAAAATCATGAACCATACTTCTTCGACTGCGACCAACCAAAGTATAAAAAAACCCTCAGAGCTCAGAAAAATTACCTTTCTTTTTTTGGAGAAAAACTTTCTAAAACCTCCATGCTGTTTGAGGAATTCTGGGAGCTGTTGTCCAAAAAAAGAACTTCAAAGGGGTTATCTAAACTGATGCTGTTATATTTTGGGCATATCACAGGAAGACATGTTGTTAGCTGTTTCCGCACTAAGCTGTTATAGCACGATGATTCCACTTTCAACATCCTATGGAATCCTGGGGTTTGCAGTTTCGGAAGGGGCCAAAACTGCAAACCCCAGGATTCCATAGGATGTTGAAAGTGGAATCATTGCGCTATAACAGCCTAGTGTGGAAATGGCCATTGTTGTGTGCCTTCAAGTCACTTCTGACTTATGGCGACCCTAAGATGAAACTATCACAGGGTTTTCTGGGGCTGAGAGTATGTGACATGCCCAAGGTCACCCCAGATTCCCCCCTCCTCCTCCCCTTTTTCTTCCTCCTCCCTTCTTCTTCTTCTTTTAAGAAGGGAGGTGAGAGTACTTGCTCAAGAGGAGGAGGCAATGGGGAATGTCTAATGCAAACAAACAAATGGAAATGCTAAGCCGCGGCAAGCCAAGGTCCAATCCAAAAGGTCCAGAAAGTCGATCCAAAGGGATCAACGGAGCCGGAGCCCAAGGGTCGTGAGGGCTTGCGTAGTGATTTGCTACAAGCAAACTGCAAGCCACGCTGACAGACTTATACGGCTGACAAGAACAGGTGTTCCTCATCACTGTTCTGTTTCCTTAATCTTGCCAAAATGGCTTCCCTCTGAGCTGCTCATTTCTGACTCCTCCATGATTGGAGCCCAGGAGGCAAAGGTGAATCAAGTTCCTCTAAATCATCGCTGGTCCCCTCTCCCACTGGCTCCGGTTGCAACAACTCTGCCTCTGCTTGTCTTTCAACTGATGAGGGTGTTGGCAAGCCAGTTTGGTCTATCAGCGGCTTTGTTCCTGGCACAATCAATTGCTGATCTGCCTCTGAGCTGTCATCTATCACACCTCCTCCTCCTCCTCCTCCTCCTCCCCCACCTCCCTTCCTCCTCCTCCCCTTCCTCTTCTTCCCCTCCCCTTCCTCACCCCCTTCTCCTCCTGTCATGGGGCTTTCTGGGTCTGAGGTTATGGCCCTTTTTGCACACCAGTCCTCTTGCGAAAGGGCCTCCGGAGCTTTGCACAATTGTGAGGACCGTTTCACATGACGTCCTCGCAATCGCACAACGTTCCCAAGGCCATTCCGCCACGATCGTGCATTATATCATTTTCAGCTCGTTGCCGAAAATAATGCGCAATCACATGTCCCTCCTGGGCCCCACACGCACTTACCTTGCGTGCGGAGGCTCCAGACACGCGGCCATCGCACTTCCTCCCCCAGCGCAGCCTGGGAAAGTACCCGGCTGCGCTGCGGAAGGAAGGGGCAGAGCCCTCACACTTCCTTCCAGCCAGCACGGAGGTGGTATGGAGGGGAAGCAGAGGGGATGCAAGTACCTCTCAGAAGAGGCTTCTCGCGTGATCCCCTCACGACACCAATGGCAGGTAAGGTGCAAAAAGGGCCTATGTGATGTGCCCAAGGTCCCCCCAGATTCCCCTCCTCCTCCTCTTCTTCTTCTTCCTCTTCTCCTTCTTCCCCCTTCCCCTTCCCCTCCTCCTCCTCCTCCTCCTCCTCCTCCTCTTCTTCCTGTAGAATCCCAAAATTAGCACTCCATGTACTTAGCTTACACTATATGCATTTACTTCCTAATCACTGCAATTTAGTTTACATAACTATTTTGCTTGTGGAAGGTACGGTATTTTAAATTCACTGCTTGGAAGCATCACAGAACACTTTCTCATTATCATGCATTAACTGGGGGTTATATTTGCCATTACCTATGAAAACATTTTCTGCAGGAACTTCTTTTATAGTGACCAATACCCAACCCTTTTATAGTGACCAATACCCAACTAGGGGCCTTGCCCCGAGTTCTTGTCTCTACATCCCCCAGTGAAAAGGGTCTCACTATACCCTGATCCATGTGCAACGACATTACACGCACAGCTCTGCTATCTCGATGAATGAATGTGGATGTCAAAAATGTTCAGTAAAGGAACTTGCAGACACATAAAACATCAGCAGGATTATAGCCATTTGCGACAGGCCCTTATTTCTCCCCACATTGGTTTTGCAATTCCATCCTAATAGAGCACCCTGACACTTTCACTTAACCCTTACTCCACCCTTAAACACTACCTTTGTGTAAAAAGGCAAGGGTCCTAAGGCCGTTTCCGCACTATAGTGCTATTATTCCACTTTCAACGTCCAGTAGAATTCTGGCGTTTGTAGTTTACTGAGGCCAAAGAGCTCTCTGGTTGAGAATTCTAAATGCCTCTCCCTAAATTCGAATCCTAGGATCCCACAGAATGGTGAAAGTGGAATAATAGCACTGTAACAGTGTAGTGTGGAAATGGCCCACATGTTCTCTCAGAACCCAATCGTTTGTTTATGATGGCATGTTCTTCTTTGTTATCAGTGACTATAAATAACTCAGGCTGACTCAGGAGTTATAAAAACAACCTGTATCCTTTATTGTAATAAGGTGAACAATAAAGTATCTTGCCAAGGTTCATATAAAGTACATTAACCAGTTCAAACTTCTGACAGTCTATGCCAACAACTCCCAGCGACATCAGTTTCTCTGTGTCATTTTCTGGTGCTTAAAAACAGCCCAGCCACCTTCTCTGGCCAAGATCTCATTGAAGGCTCTTGGCAAATGGAATCTCTGCCTTATATATAATTCCTCCCATTCATAAGCCCCCCCCCCACTGACACCACTGTGTTGGGTTTCACTCTTAGGTTACTACTCCTGTTGTCTAACAACCCACCATGCACTTTCATTCCAAATAGCTGACCCCCAAAGCAACTTTTGTCACACCATTGCTATTGCAAGACCCATTAATCCTCCATGAAATTACATGATCCCCTTTTAAATCTGTTCAGATTGGCAGCCATTCCTACATCTTGTGGCAGTGAGTTCCACAGTTTAAGTACACACTAGTTAAAGATGTGCATGCTTTTCTCTATCCTGATTCCCTCACTGTTCAGCTTCAGTTTGTGGATAATCCCACTTGGTTTCCACCCTACACTGTTACAGTGCTATTATTCTACTTTCAATATCATATGGAATTCTGGGGCTTGCAGTTTAGGGAGGGACCTTTAGAATTCTCAGCCAGAGAGCTCTTTGGCCTCAGTAAACTACAAATCCCAGAATTCCACAGGAGGTTGAAAGTGGAATAATAGCTCTATAACAGTGTACTGCAGGAAGGCCCATAGTATTATGTCATAGAGTGTATGTGAATCTTTTTACCTATGTTTTTCCCACAATTTGCACGATTTTATACTCTTTGCAGGGGGTGGAGAATACCTCAGAGGACAGGGTCAGAATTCAAAATTATTTTGATAGATGGGTAAGCAGGGCCAAAACTGACAAAATCAATTTCCACGGGGTTAATTGTAAGGTACTACATCTAGGCAGGAAAAAATGAAATGCACAAATATAGGATGGATGACGCATGGCTTTGTATGCAGTACGTGCCAAAAGGAGCTATGAGTCTCGGTAGACCAGAAGCTAAACATGAGTCATCACTGTGATGCGGTGGCCAAAAAAGCCAACACAATTCAGGCCTGCATAAATAGGAGTATAGTGTCTAGATAGAAGGAAAAGGCAGTGCCAATCTAGTCTGTTTTGGTCAGACCTAATCTAGAATACTCTTTTCACTTTTGGGCTCTACAGTTCAACAAGGATGTTGAAGGTTCTTTGGAGGTTTTTAAGCAGAGGCTGGATGGCCATCTGTTGGGAATGCTTTGATGGGTGTTCCTGCATAGCAGGGGGTTGGACTCGATGGCCCCTGGGGTCTCTTCCAACTCTAGGATTCTATGTCAACAAGCTAGAATATGTCCAGAAGAGGGCAATACAGATGATCGAAGGTCTGGAAACTAAGGCTTCTGAGGAATGGCTTAGGGAGCTGGGGATGTTTAGCTTGGAGGAGAGAAGATGGAGAGGTGAGAAGACCACCATCGTTACATATCTGAAGGTATGTCATGGGAAGAAGAAGAAGAAGAAGAGAGCTGGTGTTCTGCTGCTCCAGAGATTCAAATTACAAGAAAGAAGATTCATCCTAAACAGGAGAAGGAACTTATTCACTGGAAGAGCCATTCAACTGCCTTGAAAAGTGATGGACTTTCTACTAGAGGCTTTCAGGAGTGCCTTAGTTCTGTATTTCTGCATGGCAAGGGTTCAACTAGATGACCTTTGTGGCTCTTTCTGTCTCAAAGGCCCTTTCTACACCTTACCTTTTTACAAAGTCGTCCAGTGGGGATCCCAGCAGTGACACTGCTGGGAGGGGAGTGCCACAGGAGTGCTCCCCTCTGCATCGGCTGCCTCCCTGTAGACGGGAGCGCAATGGCCATGCCTCTTCCTTCCACAGCACAGCCAGGTACTTTCCCAGGTTGCACTGGGGCAGGAAGCACAGCCATTGTGCTTCTGCAGCTTCCACAGGATGGGTAAGTGCGATACGGTGGTGCAATCGCATGTCGTTGAGGAAGAAAAACCATCAATTATTTAATCCACAATTGTGCCACCTGGGGATGGGAGAAGAACAGGATCTCGACAACATCATGCAGAAGTGTCACCATGATGCTGTCCTTCTCCTGTCCCCATAGCAGGATGGGAGGTTGCTGCAGAAAGGGCTTAAGATTCTACGATCCTGTAATTCTTTTCCACCATGTCTCTCCCATCTTCCCTTTTTTCTTAACTCTGTTCCGCACTAGACTGTTATAGCGCTATGATTCCACTTTCGACATCCTATGGAATCCTGGGGTTTGCAGTTTTGGGAGGGGGCTGGCTGGCCCCTCCCAAAACTGCAAACCCCAGGATTCCATAGGATGTTGAAAGCGGAATCATAGCGCTATAACACCCTAGTGCAGAAATGGCTTTTAGATAAGCAACTCCAAACATTATAACCTTTCCTTGTAGGAGAGTTGCTCCAGTCCCTCGATCCTTTTGGGTTAAGATTTCCTGCATCTTTCCCAGCTTTGCAAAATTGTTTTTGGATCTGCAGTGACCAGAACTGGACTCAGTATTCCTACTGTGGCTGTACCACCGATTTCTCTAACCCTGGCATTTTTAGGAATATTTCTTTCACATGCTTCCAAGCTGCTGGGTTGTGTATCCTAGCAATGCTGTTAAGCATCTCTCAACCTACAATTTCAGAGCAAAGGTGAACTTGCCAGTGAATGGTACGCAAATGCATCCGGTCAAATTGATCAGGAGCCGAATAAGCCAGCCGGGCATCCTGACCCCTTCTGGTGGCTTTCTGGATTCTCAAAGCTTGTGGTGATGAAAATGAATCCCATGTGCCACTCCCCCTGCGTTTATGCCCTTTAGCTGGTACGACAACTCATGCTCTAGCCCTGCAGTGTGAGAAGGAGATTTCAATTTGAGTTAACCATGAGAGCAAGAGGAAACAGAAACAAGGCAGGAAAATGCATCTTTATAAACTCAGGCCATTTCCGCACTAGACTGTTATAGTGCTATTATTCCACTTTCAACATCCTATGGAATCCAGGGGTTTGCAGGCCTTTCAGGCCACTCTCTAAAGTGCAAACCCAGGATTCCATAGGATGTTGAAAATGGAAGAATAGCACTGTGACAGCCTGGTGCAGAAATGGCCTCAGAGTGCATCTACGCTGTAGAGTTACAGCAGTTATATACAGTTACCAAGGCAGCCTCAGAAGAAAGTAACTGAGCATCAGATAGGTGTTACAGGCAAGATGAGTTTTAGCTGGCAACTTCTCAGCCTGTGCATATACCATTAAAATGTTTATTCATCATTAAATAAGGACATATAACCTGGTAAAAACTATACAAGAAGCCACCACTTTTCAATGCCCCGTTATCTGACGACTCACTCTTTGGATGCTTCCAAACTAAAGACAAGTTCCATTATTTCAACAGAGGTTCCCCTCTTCCATCAGTTCTTCTTGCCTACAGAGGCTCGCTTGGAACCAGCCGACCACAAGCGCACTGCTTGCAAAGCGAGCTGCGAGGGGTGGAAAGATACTAAGCTGGCTGAGAGACTTTGCAAACAGCACATCTGTCGTTGGACCCAAGTGAGCCTCCGTAAGTCCTTCATGCTCCCTACAGTAGAGCACATGGGTTCTACTTTTTGACCAGTTCCATTTTCTGACAGTGCTGCAGTCTCTAACCAGTCATATAACTTGGGGAAGCCTCTAGAGCAGCTGTTCTCAACCTGTGGGTCCCCAGATGTTCATGGACTTCAGCTCCCAGAAGCACTAAGCATTGATCATAGTGGCTGGGGCTTCTGGGAGCTGAAGTCCACGAACATCTGGGGACCCACAGGTTGAGAACCACTGCTCTAGAGGGTAAGATATAGAACCTAAGCCCATTTCTGCATTAGACTGTTTATAGTGCTATTATTCCATTTTCAACATCTTATGGAATTCTGAGGTGTGTAGTTTCCTGAGGCCAAAGAGCTCTCTGGCTGAGAATTCTCAATGCCTCTCCCTAAACTGCAAACCCCAGGATTCCACAGGAGGTTGAAAGTAGAATAAGACACTATAACAGTAGAGGGCAGAAATAGCCTAAGATTCTCGATAGTGTCTGCCCAGTCTCTGCCTTGTGATAAAAGGAGAGAAATGCTTGTTTGGATTTCAAGTCTGGGAACAGACGTAGGCATTCCTTTAAAGAATGTAAATTAAAAAAGCAAAGAGTGACTTCCAGTTACCCTGTGGATTAGTACATTACAGACACCTGACAACAGGTAGTAGCATGTAAACTAAAAGTGGGGTATGCACTAGACTCAAGTGTACGAAACAAAAGCTAAGATGGAAACCTCTGGTTGGATAACCAATACACTAAGTGGGCATCAGGAGAGAATAAAATAGATAAGTTAGAGTCACATAATTAGGCTGCATTGGCACAGAGGGGAAGAAAAGGCAATGGTGTAAGCAAAGTTCCTGGTAAAGCTAGGATGGATGGATAGGATAGATAGATAGATAGATAGATAGATAGATAGATAGATAGATAGATAGATAGATAGATAGATAGATAGATAGATAGATAGATAGATAGATAGATGTGCTTGTGATTAATTCAGCTAAGGCCTGCTTTAGACGCACTTACAGCTTAACCTTTGAACGTCCACATTACACAGAAGCCTATTAAGAGTTGTAAAATTCCTTAAACAGATGAAGAACACGATAAGGATCAAGAATGTGAACATATAAAAGCCTTTAGGAATTGTCTGCATAATGACTGAGCAGCCATTATGGGAAACTGTGGGATTAGAAAGAACCTGATTAGGATGATACAAGAAGAATGTTAGACCATTTCCGCACTGGACTGCTATAGCGCTATTATCCCACTTGCAACATCCTATGGAATCCTAGGGTTTGCAGTTTCGGGAGGGGCCAGGCCCCTAATAGCGCTATAGCAGTCCAGTGCAGAGGAGTCTTAGATGTTACTGGTTTAGAAGGCTGACATTCTTATTGCCAAGTCTGTTAAAGAGTTGAATATAGAGATAACTTTCCTATGAATGTCTTGAGGAATATGATGTGATGGCTATATGACTTAATATAAGATGCCTTATATGTAATATAATGGAATAATAATGCCTTACATATAATATTATGGAATATCACTGAGCAAAGTGCCCGCACAATGCTAAGTCTGTGATTCTCCCCGAAAGGAACATGTATGTATGTATACATCGATAAATACTTATAATAAATATACTAAAATTGTAACAAAGGAGACTGTTTCTTTCCATGGAAATATCCTGGAACACCAAAGACTTGAAAATATTTAAGTGGAGTGTTGATGTTAATTTAACCTGCTTGGTTTAAGCACTATCATTGTTCATTGGTGAACAAAAGGTGATAAAGGTGACCCCAGAGAGAACCCAGAATTAGCTAATAAGTGGCAAAGACCCCCAATCACTCAGTCTAAGAGACAAGAGTAGGGAATCATGCTGGTTTCATAGGGTGGGTAAATCACAGGACTTAAATATCCTAAAGGCACCAGACTTTGTCTGATCTTGGAAGCTAAGCAGGGACAGCCCTGATGTGACAGGCCCTTACTTCCCAAATTGGTGTGGTGGTTGCCAAACTGACAAGATGTCCTGTCTTTACAACACAGCTCTGCCTACCTCCTTATAACACCACCTTTGTGTAAGAGGCCAAGGGTTTTTGATATTTATTTAGAACCAGTTAATAATTTTGTGGTAGTATGTTTTCTGTGTTACTTTACATACTGTATACAATTCAAGCCATGTCTGTATTTACAATGATAAGCTGTAACATAACAATAAGAAGAAAGTAGCATGTTAGAGTTCACATGTAGTTCAATGTTGATACATTTCTTCAGTGCACTTTTCAGACAATATTAACAGTTAACTCCTTTCTCAGAAACAGTTCAATTATATATTTAGACTTTCACAAAAGCTACAGTCACCATATTACAGCAAATTGGCTGGACACCCACCAAAGGCTTAACCCCTAACCTAGGTCATACTCTCTGACCAGATCCTAGTAGAGTTTAATTACAGTAGGCCCTCCGCATTCACAGGTTCCGTTTTCACAAATTTGACTATTCGCAGGTGCCCACTTGTCCCCCCCATTCTCCCCCTCCCAGTTTCTGGTCTTTTGCCCAGGCACAGGGAGGGAGAAAGATCTTCAGTCCCATGCATTCTGTCCTTGCCAGGGCAGCACGCCAGCAGCTGTGGGCAGGAGGTTGCAGAGCAAATGATTGCCCATTCCCTGTGCTTCCTCTTCGCTGGAGCGTGCCCTGGGCAGCCAGGAAGAGAGTGCAGAGTGAGTGATCGCTTGTTTCCTGCCCTTCCTCCCTGCTCGAGCATGCCCTGGGCAGTGGGAGGAGGGTGCAGGGTGAGCAATTGCCCATTTCCTGCCCTTCCTCCATGGTGGCTTGTGTAGCTGGGGAGAGTGCAGGGCAAGTGATTGCCCATTTCCTGCTGTTTCCCCCACTCAAGCAGACCCTGGGCAGCCGAGAGGAGGGTGCAGCGCAGGTGATCACCTCTTCCCTCCGCTCCCTTGGCTGCCCAGGTGTTGCTATTGTGGCAGTGCCCGCCAGGGGAGTTATTCACATTTTTTTTACATTCGCAAGGGTTCTGCATCCCTATCCCTCACTAATGTGGAGGGCCTACTGTACTCTTCTACCTCTCACTAGGCTTCCATTAAGAACTAAACCTCCCCACACAGCCAAACTCTCTGGCTTACTCTGCTCCCTAGCTCTTTGCTAGGCTCTCACTGAAGGAATGAAAATACTCACAGGTACTTGGCTTCATATAAATTTTTCTCTCAACCATAAGCCTCTCCCACACACTACAGCAAGGCTTTCCAAACAGTGTGCCACAACACGTTAGTGTGTTGCCTGAAGTGTGTAGGTGTGTTGTCTACAATCTTGGAAATGTATGTTATTATTTATAAATCATATATTTTTGAAAATATATGAAACCTTTTCATGAGACCACAAGCTGAACATGAGTCAGCAGTGTGATGCGGCAGCCAAGAAAGCCAATGCAATTCTCGGCTGCATCAATAGGAGTCTGGTGTCTAGATCGAGGGAGGTACTGGTACCACTCTACTCTGCTTTGGTTAGACCTCATCTTGAATCCTGTGTCCAGTTCTGGGCACCCCAATTCAAGAAGGACATGGTCAAGCTGGAGCAAGTCCAGAGGAGGGCGACCAAAATGGTGAGGGGCCTGGAAGCCATGCCCCATGAGGATAGACTTAGAGAGCTGGGGATGTTTAGTCTGCAGAAGAGAAGGTTAAGAGGGGACATGATAGCCATGTTTAAATATTTGAAGGGATGCCATGTAGAGGAAGGAGAGGGCTTGTTTTCTGCTGCTCCAGAGACCAGGACAAGGAGCAATGGATTCAAGCTGCAGGAAAGGAGATTCCACCTGAACCTCAGGAAGAACTTCCTGACAGTCAGGGCTGTCCAGCAGTGGAACATGCTGCCTCAATGGAGTGTAGTGGAGTCTCCTTCCTTGGAGGTTTTTAAGCAGAGGCTGGATGGCC